>LPNX010355864.1:3253-37432 GCA_001517045.1 Pseudotsuga menziesii | reverse complement strand
TAACTCAGCTTCAGTCATCATTAAGAGAGCAATTAATTTATTATCAGTTATCAGACATGTCATCTCCAGCTAAAGATGAGATGGAGAGCTCTCATTGGTCCCATGATTTCATCGAGGTGAGGACTGAAGCTTACACCATCAATGGGCTTCCCAAACCTAGCTCAGGCTCCTGCCAGACCTAAAAGATGAGCTTACCTACATCCAGACTCACACATGTGGCCTCATCCTTGGCTTGTTTTCAGTGCACAGGTTTGGAGTGGGGGCGCCCTGCCTAGGTGGAGGCCTCCCTTCACTCCCGGTTCTCTAGTTTAGGTCTGGGCTCTTTGTTAGGTGGCTAAGCTAGTTAGGGTTGGTTTTTTTGTTTTAAGGTTTTAACACTCTCTCATTTGTTAAAAAGAGGCTCTTTCAGCTCTATTTTGATGGACTTTTGTAGCAGAGTTACTCTGAGAAATTGTATCAAGCATTTGCTTTAATTTGTTAATAAAGATCAGACTTTGGAGGTCCATGAGCTCTTGGATGTGGTAATTTTTTGCAATTGGTTGAGGTGATATTGTCTCTAACCCCTATTTTTTTTTAATGCTTATGTGAGATTAAATTGTTTATTTGTTAGCTCAAGAGGGCCATTGTTGGCACAGTAGAACAATCATTTGTAGTTCAACTTGATTGTTTATGCGAAATAGATTAGTATTTTGATGGACATGAGTAATCAGTTTATACGTAATTTTGATCATGATTCAATTTTCTTAGCATACTAGCATGTATTTTGATCTCACGTTTTGTGGTGAGTTGTAGTGTGTTTTCAGGCTTCACAGGTTGAAGAAGGGTGTGAGCTCAACTACTTCTATCCCAGGCTTCAAGCAACCTTTTTAATCTAACACTTTCATTGCAGGACCTACAAAGATCTTCTTCTTCAAAATACAAAAAGAAAGCTGGGAGTCTAGCTCTCTCTCTTGGGTTCCATCCATAATTTCAAATACTTTCTTGGTTACCGAACTTCCCTCTTCTAGTTCTCTCTTTGCTCCTTGATCCCCTTGTTTTTCTTGCTTGCTATCATTTTTCTCCTTGCTTGGTTTTGCCCTTTCTTATCTTTTCTTCATCGCTGCCCCGTTTTACTCTTTTTACCACTCATTTTCTTCTTTTTGGACAGCCCTAGTGTGCCCTAGTTTATGCCTCTTTTTGCCTTAGTTTTTGGCCCTTCTTCCATCTGGTTTTTAGCCTTTCCTTCATTTTGTTCGCTGTCCACTTTTCCCCACTTTTTGCCCTTTTGGACAGCCCTCTTTTGCCTCTTTGTTTCCACTTTTTGCAGCCCTCTTTCTCACTTAGTTTCCAGCCTTCTTTTGACTTGCATTTTTCTCTCTTTCCACCCCTCTTTCACCCCTCTTGCCTTGGCATTTTTCTTGCCTCTTTTCTTCCTTCTTCTTGGTGAGTTTGGGTAAATGTTTTAAGCTAGTTTATAGATTAAATTTCAAGTTCTTTTTTATCAACTAATATCATAACAAGTGTGTGTCTAGAGCTCTTAGATTGCAGACAGGTGAAGGAGAGCGCAAAGGCTACAAACGAACAAGGAGTGCAAAAAGAACAAAAAGACTGCTATCCCTCTTCTCGCATCCCCTTCTTTCCTCGTTCTTCCAAGAAGCAAAGAACACATCATCATTGTAAAAGATTAATAAAAAGAGCTGAGTGGGAGGAAGTCTCCTTCCTTTTCTACTTCCCCTATTTTGGGGAAGTGTGTCTTGTGTTCATTTTCATGATTTACTTAGTATAGTTTTTCTTAAGCAATCAATTTAGTTCTTTGATTAGACTTATTTTCATTCTTACTAATTGCTAGATTCATCATTGCTTGTTGGTATCTTGTTATAAATTGTTAAATCATAAGAAGAACCAAAATCTCTTGAATCTCACCATAAGGTGGATCAAGAGTGCTCTCTGTCGGAGAGTTTTAATCAACCACCTTTCATATTAATTATTGTGTTTGTTTAATTCAAATCATCCATAAGTAAGACTCTTGAACTTGCAGAAACACAAGTCAAGAGCACTCTCTATCGGAGAGCACCTTAGGTTTGCACAAACCCCGCATTAGTATCATCTAGATTAGCTAAAAGTCTCTTGAACCACTGTCATAAGACGAGGTCAAGAGCGCTCTCTGTCGGAGAGTGTTCATTAATTAACTTAATAAAATTCGCAACTCACACCCCTTTAATTAATTAACCCCCCTCCCTCCTTGCCGAAGTATGCTCTGACCAATCCTAGATCGGAGTACCCAGAAACGGCACTGGATCTTTAAACCCCGCAAGAGTAACCTAATAACACTTAAACACCCCGTAACCAACGCACCGGCGTTGTAGGGATTCTTCCAAAGTACTTCCTAATAGAAGCGCCGAAACCCCCCGCTATCATAGATTCTCAGCTAGCTGGTCACTTGACAATATCAGCCTGGGATACTGGGCGAGCCCGACATGTCTTAAACGGAGGAAACTCAGAAGAGTCTCCCGGCTTTGACAAACCTTCGTTGAGACCCTAATCAAGAGCATTCTTTAAAATTCTTAAAATCTACCAAGAGCACTTGCAAAACCTAATATTCACTAGCTTAATTCCTAGACTTTATTTCACGCATTTATTTGACTCCATAAGGCACTGGTCCTTCGTTATAATTGAGTAATCTTCTATCTTGATCAACTGTCTATGGTTTATTTTTGCTGATTATATCTGAATGCTTAAGTAAAGTCTGGAATCTTTTGCTTATCTGTATGATCTCTTGCTAGCAACGTGGATTGCTTTGATTTACGTGTCACAATTATAAACTTAATCATTTCTAATCACAAGTAACTCCTAAACAACACCCATCCGCATCTAAAACAACTTAAAACTTAACTTAAACATTGAGCCATAGAAAACTCTTTGTTAGGGACTACCCCCCTTGGCTTCGTTAGGAGTTAGCCTAAACGGAGGAGCTAGGAGTAGGTGACAGTACCTAGCTCTGTGCTTGCCCCCAAGGTCACACCTCTCCCACTTTCTCAAGTGACGAGACAGCTTTCGAAACATTTCTGCTGCTGGTGTGCAATCGGCGGACAACACAATGCACTCCCCTCCTTTGACAGTGTTGGCATGTTTGGAAGGTTTTGGCTTGACATCTATACATTTATTTGAAACTTAAGGTCTCCCTAAGTTTTAAGTGTTAATAATTGTTGTTTGGTGTGATGATAAGATTAAAGTGTGATATCCTATGGCTTCGAAGGTTCTACTATCATTATCGTGTGTTGATCTTCTTGAAGGTGGAGCACCTAGCACTCTAACACTTTTTGCAAGGTTCCAACATCATCTCATGTAATTGTAGGCCTTGTAATGTAAGCACCCTAGGTGTCTTGGGTCTCTTAACACATGTGCCACTTTCTAATGCCATGTTAAACACCCCTTGATGGATTACTAGCCTTGTGCACTTATTTTGATGGTGGTTTCAGTTTGTTTGACCTTGTTTTTATCACTTGGAGGCTTGCTGAGGGAGCGCCCTAGCTCTTCTGTATGGTTTCACACTCGAAAGGGGGTTATTTTGAGATAAACCATGTTTCTTCTTGGAATGATCTCCTTCTTGGCCCATATTTTGAGGCATACATGCTCTATAACATTATTTTATGGCTTGAAGAGGGTGGCANTTATTTTGAGATAAACCATGTTTCTTCTTGGAATGATCTCCTTCTTGGCCCATATTTTGAGGCATACATGCTCTATAACATTATTTTATGGCTTGAAGAGGTTGGCACATTTCCCTAGGGCGTACCTCCATGGTTTTGTTCTGATGACTTGGTATATGGAGGAATATCAAATGCTTTGTTGATGAAGAGTGTAACCACCCTTGCACACTTCTCTAGAGCAGCTTCCTTGTTTGCTCATGGTTTTGGGAAAACAACACTTGGTTTTGAAAATCAGCTTATGGTTTGAATGGATCCTGTTATCCACTAATTTTGCACTTAGTTGGATTAGCTGAGAAGCCGCCATTTGACAAACATGATAAATGTTTGTGTTGCAGTGTATCAGATGATCTGCCTTTGTGCCTAGCCAGTTTTGGCTAGTCAGTTTTTGTTTTAAGTAATTCTGACCATGGCCCCGCGGGGTTTGTAATAAAATGTGCTAATAGGGTGTTTTGAGTGGTTCGGTCTCCTAAGACGTAGGATTTCAACTAAGGTATTCCAGAGAGTTTTTTGCCCTTGTCAATTATGCTTTGCCTATACCTGAGTATAATCGACAAGGTTTTCTCCCACTTCCTCCAAAGCTGGAATGCCCGATTTTGAATTCTGAGCCTTGAGAAGTTATTAGAGCCCAACTGAGTATGTATAAACCTACTAGACATTATTAGAATAGACTATGGTCATGTCCTAAGTCACTAGGACCCTCAGAAAAAAGTCCGAAAAAATTTTACCGAACGCGTCAAATTTTGGATTTTTTAATTTTTCCTAGGTTTTTAATTAATTTTTTCCATAATTTAAATGGAAAATTTAATTTTGTAATAAGTCAGTCATCCGGAACCCGAATTTAGTGATTGAAGGCTCTGACCTTAAGCCAAAAATCATCAATGATCAGCCAGCCAGCTATCTCCAAGTTTCAGAAGTTCATTCAGCCTCATAATTAATAATTTCTCAAAAAAGTCATTTACGGAGAAATTATTAATTAAAATATTAAAAATGAATATTTTGCAGAAAATAAAAAACTCTCCAAAATAAACCAAATTGAATAAAATAAAAGGCTAAATGACATGGCACGGAGCATTTATGATGATTCCAATCAATATCGGTCAGTTTCAGATCAAGTATCGGAGTGTATCAGTTGAACTATCAGTCAGAAATTTGCCCTCTTTGGTCAAATTCGTTTTTGGTTGAAGTGTGGGTTATCTATTCGCTGGGTGATCATTACGAGGGAGGATGAGCCACCTCACCCCCCCTCATTACTCCAGCACTCAATTGCAACTCAGTTGCAGCTCAGTTCAACTCCAAATCATCATGCCGAGCTCCTTCAATTACTCCGATGTTACTCTTAGTCCGGATTTAGGGATTTGAGCCCTATTTTCTTTCCTTTTTGTATAAGTAGAGGCTCTTTTGAGCTCTACAGGATGGAGAATTTGTGCAAGCACACTCTGAATAAATTTGTAATATTGTTTGAATTTGAATAAAGCAGAAGACTTTGGAGGTCCATGTGGGAGTTATTTGTGTGCCATGCTTCATCTTGTTCAAGGTGATACCATTCTTAACTCATTTCTTTTGATTCTTAAGTATATGATCTTGTGATTAGAAGGCTAACAATCTAGCACAATATTATTTGATCTATGCTTTTCTCTTAAGTTTTGTGGCTTTCAGGTATTCTCCCAAATACAAGAGCTTTTGTTTGGTTTATGCATTCATCCTACAGGTGCCTAAAGGAGGCTTCTACTTTAAGAAATCGAGAAACAAAGAGCTTGCTTGCCTCATCTATCAAACTACAAACTTCAAAAAATCTCTTGGTTACATTGGTTACTACAAAGTGGATCTACATTTTCACAGGTTTTATCCTTTTGATTTGCTTTCCAAGTAGTGCAAGTATCCTCAATTTATTCACATTTCTAGATCTTGCATTATGATTGGCTAAAGTAGATCAAAGATTCATACTTTGATCTATTTGTTGGATTTAGATCTACTATTTTTCAAATCTATAACTTTTACTAGATCTAAGATCCTTGTCTCATTTCAAACTTGTAAATCCATCTTTCTTTTTGCTAAACTTTTGTCTTGAGAAGTACTTTGGGGTTTGTCTCCAATTGTCGCATTATTTTGTGTGCCACTTCTCTTTTTCCGCTATCTCTTGCATATTTTCAGCTAGCTGAAAATTTCAAGACTAGTGCTTAAAAGTCAATATTTTGACTTCTTTTTTGCCCTGGAAAACATGCACAAATTTTCTCGAAAAACGTGCAAATTTTCCACTTTTAAGCATGCTGGATTTTCTGTGTTTTCATCATTTTTCAATTCTGGAAATTCTTTTAAAAATCAAAAAAATTTCCAAAAAATTATTTTTCAAGTTTTTTTTGTACCTTTTCTCGAAGAACGTGCAAATCAAGCTTGTTTTTTGCTGATTTTTTGACATTTTTCTGCTTTTTTTAATTTTGGAAATTAGCCTAAAAATAAGAAAATTTTCGAAAATTTTTCAAAAAATTCTTTTTTTTTAATTTTTTCATCTTTTCCTCGAAAAGCGTGCAAATTTAAGCTTGTTGTTTTTTTGCTGATTTTTTGACATTTTTGTGCTATTTTCCAATTCTGGAAATTAGCCTAAAAATTAGAAAAAATCATTCAAGTTTTATTTCTCAAAAATTTCAAGTCATTTCATTGAAAAATGTGCATTTTGAGTCATAAAAGGCAAGCTTTTCTTCTCATTTCCAAGGTCTGATTTTTTGTCTTCTTTTACTATTTTGGGCTTTTATATATCTCATTAGGCACTTATCATCTTGTTTACTTTCATCTCCCCGAGTCATAAGTTAAAATTTGGTTTCCTAACACTCTTGCTAGTTGTTGTTTAGAGCTCTTACTTACAAGTGAACGAAGAGCAAAATCAAGCAAAGAAAAAGCAAGCAAAGCTAGATCCAAAAGATTTAGACTCAAAACGAAGAACCATACCAAGAAGAGGATCCAATCTCAAAAAAATCATTCTCCTTTGTACAAGTCATAATAAGGTTTCAAGTTCTCTTGATTAGTCATTTTCTTCATTTTCAAAGGGCTAAACGCCCTCATCTTGTAAAGGATTAATGAAATAAGGATAAGTGGGATAAGGCCTCCCATTTTCGTGTTTCTTCCCCATTTGGGGAAGAGTGTTGTCTTGGTTAGCTTAGATCTTTGTCATATTTTTTGAGTAGATTAGATTGATTTTTCCATCTTTTGTATTTAGAAATATTCTGCTAGTTTAGTTTCATTTTGCTTTAGAATAGTGATTGCTAGCTTAGATTTACTTTCCACTAATTGCTAGCTTAGCTTGTTTTATTTCATTATTAAGCTGTTTATCTTTTAAAAAAATTCATCTTTCAAAAATATTTCAACTGCTTGACAATTAGAAATCTCTTGAATCTCACTTTGTGGATCAAAAGTGCTCTCTATTGGAGAGTTATTTTTATTTCGGTTTTCTACTTACCTCCATGCTCTCCCAATTAAGGCCTTAAAACCTAAAAGAGATTCTTGGGGAGATTAGTTGTTTTCTATATTGGCAAGTGGTCTATCATCTTACTATGTCATCGCTTCATTATTTTACAATTTGTTGAGCTATCATGTGGTTTCAATTTACAAGCTGGTTGTCTTATAAAAAGAACCAAAGTCTCTTGAACTTGCAGTAACCCAAGTCAAGAGCACCCTCTGTCGGAGAGCATTCCCACTGCATTATCCTTGCATCAAGCATATAGATTAATTAAAGTCTCTTGAACTTCTGTCATAAGACAAAGTCAAGAGCACTTTCTGTCGGAGAGTTGAACTGTGTGCTCATAATAATAAAATCTTTTCAACTCACATTCCCCCTTAATTAATTTACTTCGTTGACATCCTTCACCTAGTATGCTCTGCCGACTTCATAGTTGGGCTCGTACTCAGAATGGTGAACGGACTTACTAAGATCGCAATAACAACACAACTAAAATTTTACCCCTTAACCAACGTACCGGCGTTGCAGAAAGTTTCAAGTCTATTCTCAGTAAAGGCACCGAAACTCCCCGTTGTCTAAGCTTCCCGGCTAGCTGGTCAATCCTCCTGGATACCAGCTCGAGACACTGGACGGGCCGACATGTCTTTAACGGAATGACTCTGAACACTTTCCCGGTTGGTCTCTAATACCTTCTTCGTTTCAAAGCCATAATAAGCAAGACCACTAAAACATTTAAAACGTACCAAGAGCACTCGCATAACATTCACTAGCTTTATTTCAGGACTTGTTGTTATTTCTTTAAGCATTGCAGAGCTTCAACTCCGTAAGGCACTGATCTATTATTTTATGCATGATTATTAAATCTGGATCATTTGTCCTTGGCTTATAAAAATCTTTATCTGTGAATGCATCTTTATTTTACAAGTTCTTAATATATTGTTCATTTGTTAATCCAGTACAGCAACGTGGATTGCTTTTGTCTTGTGTTCGAAATTCATATTATAATCATCTTTCATCATAATAACTCTTAAACAACACCCATCCGCATCATAACCTCAAAAACACTTAAACATAGAAAACTCTTTGTTAGGGACGACCCCCCTTGGCTTCGTTAAGAGTTAGCCTAAACGGAGGAGCTAGGAGTAGGTGACAGTACCTGACTCTGTGCTTGCCCCTAAGGCCACACCTCTCCCACTTTCTCAAGTGAGGAGACAGCTTTCGGAAAATTTCTGCTGCTGGTGTGCAATTGGCAGACAACAGATCCAACAAACTTGCTACACTTCACTTGGGTGCACTCTTCCTTGGTATTATTTTATTATTTTTTGAAGGAAGTTACAACAAACTTGACATGATAATCAAGGGCGCTCTTCTTTGTTGGTCACTTTTTGGTCAAGTACGTTAGCATGGAACATTCATCAAGGGTGCTCTTCTTTTGTTGGTCACATGCTTGGTCAAGTTGGTAGCATGGCACATTCATCAAGGGCACCATATCTACAAAGAAATTATTCTATTATTTGCTTGGTCAAAGTAGTTATTCATGCTTCAAAGGTTGTTACTTACTCCATGTTCCATGCACACGTGAGAGGTTGTTACATTTAGAGAGCCCTAGCTTTAAGCAGTTTGTTAGAACCACACACAAGAAAGGAGGTTGTTATATATTGAAAACAATGCTAAAGAGTTGGTTAAGAAGGCACCCTAGCCTCGAGGGATATGTGGAAAACCACACATGCCTCTAGAAAAGGATTTTTCCACATTTTGGAGGAATTGTCCTATGGATGAGGTTACTTGCTTGGTCAAACCCCAATTCATCCACCTTGGAGCCTTGCACACGCGTCGATTCTTTCTTTTGATGGACACACTTTTAGAGGGAGTTATTTATCATTTTATGAAGGTTGTTGCATGGTCAACCCTGGCAATGCTACGCTGTGCAAGCCCCATATGCTTTTTACTTCGATTTATTTAGCCAGGAATGCTCTACAAAGCCTGTGGAAAACAATATAAATTGTCTGTTGCCTGTATGCAATGAACCTACCCAGATTGACTTTAAATCTTAAAAATTTGACTACGCATTTTATAATAGTATTTAGGATTACAGAAAAAGTTATAGCATTAGATATGATAAATTCCATATTACATAACTGATATTTTCTATGCAGGGGACTTAGATAAAAGAACTTACTGCAAATTGCAATGAGATTGACAGAAGTCTTCAAGGAACTTTGAAGCACGTTCATCCCCGAGCCAATATTAGGGAGACTTACGGCAACCTGCTTCAGTGCACAAATGGGTCCAACTTTAGCGCCATTTCTCGGTGCCCTGCTCGGCATTTCTGGCTTGTTAAAACTTAAGCATCCTGCGCCGTTTTCTGAATGCTGAAACAACTTTAGGGTACGAAAAATAAATTTTTCGTGTCTTTTGTAATCAATTTGAGGGTACAAATACGAATTCGACCGAGAATTGCCCGCACACATCAACCCAGTGGCCATCCCTTGAATACAGTCCAGTCCCGGAGTTCAGGTATTCAATTGGAAATGGGATGTGTGGATATCCGTTAACAAATGGTTCTTCATCCATATAAATTTGAAAATGGGTAGTAGTGATAGACGGTAAGGCTCAATAATAATAATGATTTAAGTTAAAGTGGTAGATGGAGATATATTTGCCTTTTTCTTTTTATTATAAATTTGAATTTGATTTTTAGTAAAAAAAATATGTGGAGTGCTCTAAAATAAATCACTTATTATTTTAATAGGAGACACTATAGATAAATCGGGGATTCTGGAGGTGCGGGTGGTATCCTGCATTTATCTAATGATATTATGTATAAATTTACTGTTGGAATAGGTAAGGCCACAAATAATATGGTTGTGATAGGTATATTCTCATATTGTATTATTATCATGGTATTAAGCACATGCATTTATCTAATGATATTATGTATAAATTTACTGTTGGAATAGGTAAGGCCACAAATAATATGGTTGTGATAGGTATATTCTCATATTGTATTATTATCATGGTATTAAGCACATTCAGATTTTTGGAGATTCCTAAATGGTGATCGTTTAGATTTATGAAGCTATTTAAAAGTATTTTTTTTTAACTTTTATGTGAGGATATCTTTAGATATATTAGCTTATTTCAAGATATCTAAAAGCATTTTTTTTAAACTTTTATTTGATGATATCTTTAGATATATTGGTTTATTTCAAGACATATATTTTATTCATATATATAGGGAAAGGAATTTGATTATTGATGATCTATCCAAATTGGGTGTTAAGATCGAGAACACGTGGAGGATTTGGTCTTGTCTGAATGGCATTGAGGTTGAATCTCTTGATGTAGATATCCCACATCGATCTGCCATATATATGTTGGGATTCTACATTTAACTCATCTATTTTTATGCATTATACAGACTTTTTTATTTTTTGGATGTTTATAGCACACTACTTTTTTTGAAACTTTTGAAGAAGACTATGTAAGGCAGGCCATGGCCACTATGTTGATTGCAACTGAAGAAGAAAATGTAATGAAGGCTATGAAGAATATGTAATCAAGGCCACGACTAAATATGTACAATGTGATTCTTTATATGAATGAATTGCGAATTTTTTTATTTTTTGAAAAAAAAGGAGACATTATTCTTTTATCATTTCTCTATTTGCAATTAGATTTGAATTTATGTCAATGTACAGCTTTATTGAGAAGACTTTTAATGTGCTTTAAAAATTTCAAAGTTTGATATTTAATCCTTCCACGTTTAACATTTAATCCTTACACATTACTTTGATATAAAATATATTTCTCGAAATTAATTCTTTGAAGTGTGTAATACTGAAATCATTTTGAGGTTTTTGGATAGTTAATCTTAATCACTTGTTTAATTGAAATTTTGAAATTTTAAGGAAAATTTGAGATTTTTAGATAATTAATCTTAATTATTTGTTTAGTTCAAGTTTTGAACTTTTAAGGAAAATTTGCATCAAATTTTAATGAGTGGAGTTTTTTTCTACAAAAGGTGTTAAAACAACTTATCTTTAGACTTTTATTTCTAGTCTTTTGTAACTTTAGTTTTACTTTTTTGTTTTATTTATGGTTTTGTTATGAGTAGGGAAGGTTTTTTTAGGTTCTTATAATGGTATTTTTCTAGTTTTTATGGATATTTTGTGAGAAAAATATTTGTTTTGTGGATTTTTATTTCTTTTTTAGTGGAACAAGTATCATGATGTATGTAGTTAACATTAGTTATTTGGATAGCTTCTTGTCATGTACGAGAGTTGAATGGACTAAAGTCCATATGTTTATATTGTCGAAATGTTAACAAAAAAATAGTGTGTTTAATGTAATTTGGCACAAGTGAAATTGAGAAAAGTGCATGTATAGACAACAATCGGAACTCGTAGTGTGATAGAAAGTATTATCACCTTTGGCACATTAATTCCATTTCAAGTGCAAATTTGACTGGGCACAAGATCTGAATTGGTGCAACACAATGCAAAGCAATAGCAAGGATTTGACAATTTGATTCTTGAAATAGTCAACCTTGATTATCTAATAGTTGGGTGTTAGTGTCGTTTCTTTGGGAAGACATTGAAATTAGCTAACTTTGACCCTTAACATGGGTAGATTTTATTGCACATTCAAACTTATAAATATGTAATGGCCTCATCCATTCGAAGTTAATGAATTGGAGAAGATCCATGGATCATAAGAGAACAATGAGTATATGTGTCTTAAGAGGTAGAGTATGCAAGCCTTGTGTGAGTCTATGGAGTTGTGAATTTGTTATGTGGGTAAAAGAGGCATACAATTGTTGTTGAAAATGTAACTTTGGAAGATATTCTTTTAGATATTATTATTGAATTTTATTATACCTCCGTCGGGGATATTTTTCCTTCATCCGGGGATGTTATTATTGTATTTTGTCATGCTAGAATATCGAGGTAAAACCTCTGTTGTAAGTTGGGGCAATAGTCCCGAGAAGAAATATTGTAAAATGTATTTTGAATCTCCCAAGTGAGAAGTCGGCCCTATTAGGCTATGAAGTTGGCCCAGTTAGGGTTTTTGGTCAGTCACTTGTAAAGTATAAATAAGGAGGTGACCTCCCTCATTTGGACACACACCACACAAGCTAGTTCACTCAAGAGAGAGAAATATAAGTGCGCTAGTGAAGGAGAAGAAGTTGCTAAAGACATCTTATCTTTGGGTATTCTATCTTGGTTTGACATTGTACTAGTTAACAGAACTATTCTGAAGAAGTTGCAGGGTTTTCTCCTTTATGGTATCCCCGAGGAAATCTTTGTGTTCTTGTGTATCGTTGTGATTGTCTATATTTCAGTTTAAAAATCTAACATAATTAAATTAAAGTGCAAATTCTAACATGGTATCAAAGCCACTCTGAAAGAAGGCACTATGCAGCTACGTAAACTAGGGCTTCCAAGTTCTAGCAATTTTCTCCCCAAAATTTCCAGAAAAGAGGAATAGGCTAACTCACCTCAAGGAGGCGCATCTTTTAGTGGAGAAAGATTCCAGTTTGGAGAAGTTTCAATTTTGACCTAATCATTGTTGCTGGAGGAAAGTAGGGCATCAAGTTTTCAGAGTTTCCCTCCACATAATTTGGAAAAGGACCTCACTAGAAAACTCACCTCAAGGAAGCACATCTTTCTATCTAGACAAAATTTCAAGATTCTAAGTTTCGAAAAATAGGATTTCTCTATGGAACCCTAGGTCAGCTAGATCCAGAATCAGCTTGGGCATCTCAAATTGGTAAGATATATTTCCTTGATATTTCCATTTTATGTTCTCATATAAAGATGATGAATCATACCAAGGTTGAGGATAATCTTAAAGGAGTAGATAACTTCCAAGCATGGAAGTATAGAATCTCTCTTATCCTAGAGGATAATGACTTGGAAAAATATGTCAACGAGGAGGTTCCAGAACGAGAGGGAGAAGAGGAAAAGGAAAACCACAAGAATAACATAATAAGATCTAAAATGATTATTGCATATTCCATCAAGGATAACCTCATCCCTCATGTATCGTCATTAAAGACTCCTAAGAAGAATAATGAAGGTGAGAGGGAGGATCACTCTCACAAAAGACCCAATAAATTCCAAAAGAATCATAGACCAAGAAGGGACTACACAAATATTAGATGCTACACATGTGATGAGAAAGGCCACTTCTCAAGAGTTTGTCCCATAAACAAAGGACCCTCTAAGGCAAACAAAAAGAAGAAGCATCATGCACATACTACAGAAGATGATAAACCCTCAAGCAATAGAACAAGAGAAGATTATTCAAGTGATGAAGAATATGTTTTGATCTTAGCTATTACAGGTACCATTACCCATGGAAGCAATGATTGGTTGGTGGACAGTGGAGCTTCCAAGCATATGATAGGATATAAAGAATCCTTCATTAACCTATCGGAACATGAGTCACCTCGCAAGGTGAAACTTGGTGACGATTATCAATATCCCATAAAAGGGAGTGGAGAATCCTATTACAAGTTGGACTCAGGCAAGTCAATGAAGATGCAGGATGTTCTCTACATTTCAGGTTTGAAGAAAAATATCCTCTCCACTTCATCTTTAGATGATAAAGGATTATGTGTTGCATTCATTGATGGCCAAGTACTCATGTGGCCAAGAGACAAAACAATAGATGATGCAACAATAATTGGAGAGCAAGAAGGAGGCTTGTACAAGTTGAAAGGACAACCAGAACAATCCTTGGTTCATGACTCTATAGAACCAAGTGAACTATGGCACCGAAGGCTTGCACATGTACACTATAGGGCTCTACCAATTGCAAGCAAAGCAGTATCAGACCTTTATGCATTCCAAGAAAAACATGAAGGCATTTGCAAAGAATGTGTGCAAGGGAAGAATGTAAAGAAACCATTTCCAAGCAGTGAAAGCAAGGCGAAGGAAATCTTGGAAATAATCCACTCAGACGTACGCGGTCCCATGCCATTCAATTCCTTAAGCGGGTATGTATACTATGTTTCCTTCATTGATGATTATTCTCATAAAGCTTGGATTTACTTCTTGAAAGGAAAAGATGAATTTTTCAGCAAGTTCAGAGAATTCAAAGCTTTGGTAGAGAATCACACTGGAAAGAAGATCAAGACCTTATGATCAGACAATGGCGGTGAATTCACTTCAGATGAGTTCAAATACCTATGCAAAGAATCTAGGATTAAGAGGGAGATGAGCACTCCCTACAATCCTTAGCAAAATGGAATTGCATAAAGGAAGAACATAATGATAATAGAAGCAACAAAGGCGATGTTTCATGACCAAGACCTTCCAATGCACCTATGGGAAAAAAGCAGCAAGAATAATCATGTATGCACAAAATAGAACACCTCACTGTGTTATGAATAACAAGACCCCAAAATAATCCTTCTAGATAAAGAAACGGAAAGTCAGCCATCTCTGAATATTTGGTTACCCTGTGTACATACATGACCCAAAAGAAGGGCATATTTGTGGGATACAGTGATGAATCAAAAGCATATTGAATACACTTCCCAGAATTCAAGAAGATTGAGGCCAATCAAGATGTTACTTTTGATGAAGTCTCATCTTACAACAATTCAAAATAATACCACATTGAAGATGCTAAAGAACCCGAAGTTCCCAAAACCAAAGATACGGTTCTAGAAGAATGGACTCAAGAAAACCATGAAGATCATGACTTGAAGAAACCTCAGGAACCTGCATATCCACCTCATGAGAATAATTCCTCTAAGAGAAGACCAACATGGGCATGAGAAGCTATTCAAGATGCAAAGAGGTATGGCACTTCAGATGGGACACTTATATCAAGTAAAAGACCAAGACCATACTCCAGCTATGTAGCCTTATTGTGCGACATCATTAATAATGAACCTTCCAACCATAGGAAGCTGAAAAGAAGGAGTGGAAGGAAGCCATAATCAAAGAGTATGAGTCGATTATGAAGAATGATGTATGTAAGACAATTCTGAGACCAAGAGGTGTTGGCAGGTAGTTTTGAGGATAATTAGTTGCGCAGCACCAAGGATGATGCACAAGGAGAAGGTTGGTGTGCAAGGCGAACTGGTCATATTTTGTTGATTTTGGTCGTTAGTTTGTAGTTTTTGGTCCAAGTAGTTAGGAAGATTATCTAAGTGGACCATTGTGCAAAAGGCGCAAACCTATAAGTAGAGATAGGATTGTAAATGTAAAAGGGGAGTCTTGAATCTTTTGTGTACTTGAAGAGCGCGTCTGTGATTCGTCTTTGATGCAAGATATGAATTGTGGAACTGTTTTGAGAACCTGTAGTTTTGATGCAGAAGTAATATGACATGAATGAGATTTGATGGAAACACTGTGTCTTTTGCTTCTTTCTGTTTTCTCGTTTTCCTGCAATGTGATGTGAATGGATAAATACTGCAGTATGATGCAATGCTTTTATGTTTTAAATCATGTTCTGATGAATGTTAGTGTGAATCATGAATCTATGATAATGAACCAATGCTTGAAACTGTGAAGTAATGCTACGATAGTGGAACAAGTAGATGCACAAATCCTCCATCTTACTGTGGAAACGTGGTTTTGATAGTTCTCCCTTGAACATCTCGGGTGAGACAACATCTGCTCTACAGGTGTTGTTGGACATGGTAAAACCTGTCTGGGTTGGTACTCAGGAAGATCGCTGAGTTAAGGGTGTCGACATAGAGTGAACCCATGTCGACAGATTTGTGTCAACAAACGGTTATGTTGTCAGGACCGTCGTGCGAAGGAGAAGGAGGACATGTTGTGGCATACGACAATACCAGAGATTCAAGATTGGTTCGACCAAAAGGCTCAGGAATTTGTAGCGGAAGAGAATCAGAACCATATATTAACGACATAACAGTGCCTAGGAAGGTACCTATATTCCAATATACACAAGTACTTATTTTCTTAATTCTCGATCATCCTGTACGAGTGGTTGGCACAGTTGACCTATCAAAAAACAAATTTTCAAGGAGGCAAACCCACTTCCTGGACCCCAGAGTTGATCCACCAGCTGCAGGAGGTAGATAACAGAGCGTCGAGGGTTGTTGAAGTGTGGTTTGACAACATCTTGGAAGGTTACATCACTGAGTTCATAGTTGACACAGTCAAATCTTACAGCGACGCAGAGAGGGGGTTCTTCAAAGGACCAAGAGGTAGGTTTTTGTTATCGTTGCAACTTTCAATTAAGATGCTCATCTATGAAAAATGCATATTGAAGATGGACTCGGACAAGTAGAGCCCTGGTGTACAGAGATTGCGGGTACCACAAAGACGAGGGTTGGATGGAATGATAATGGTGGATGGATGAGAGTTACGATGAGACTGCGAGGGAAGCTGAGGAAGGAAGTGGTCTTCTGTGAAGTGGAGTAATGTTTCGATAAGAGAAGAGGTAGAGGACAGGAGAGAGTCATGTTGTAACCGAGACAAGACCCTACGAGAGAAGATCATAAGGGACGAAGCAACCCTATTGCGACGAAGGAGACGACGAGGCTATGCCCGAGCCCGAGGAAAGACCAACCCAGAGCAACAACGTACCCACACCTCCATGCACTGCGCCACACTAAAGAATAAATGCAAGCTCAACACTGAATTTTATGGCGTTTCATCAACACTCTAGTAGTAGTGGATCAACAAACATAGGAAGAAGGCCCAGGATGGTGGGTGATGATGTAAAGTTATCTATGTTTCATGCGAACGGGACTGAGGATCCAGAACAATATTGGTTTCTGTGCAAAGTAGTTTGGACTGTAAATCAAGTTCAGGATGATGATGTTAAGAAAGGTCAGTTGGCAACAACCTTTCATGGTCGCACACTGGACTGGTACATGAAGTTTGTGGAAGTTCTGACAGGGACTCCAACGAAGACTCTAGAAGACATCAGAACTGGATTGATCGAAGAATTCAGAAATCCTAAGTCTGAGGCGCAATACATCACAGACTTAAAAGAGATCAAGCTATATCTGAATGAATCCATCTGGGATTTTGATCAGCAATTCAAGACATTGATAGAGAAAGTCAGTTTTGGAATGAGTGGCATACAACATAAGGAGTGTTTCATCGTGACATTAGTACCGCATATCAGGATGCCCTTGATGCAGCAAAAGATTGCGACACAGAGCGAGGCTCTGGAGATCGCGATGAAGCTGGAAGCTTCATCTGTTGGTGAAATTGGAGTTGGTATGAATCAGATTCAAACACAACTAGAGAACCTGACGATCCAATTGCAAGATATCAAAAAGGAAGACGGAATCGTGAAGAGATATGGTGTACTCGATGTCATGTAGAAGGACATCATAACGATCAGTGCCTAGATTTTCAGAATTATTTGCTGTCGGGAGCTCCAAATCCGTTGAGTCATGGCGGCATGCCATGGTGCCGCATACTCCAAGTTCACGGACATCGACACAAGGATTGTGTGTTTATGCAGAAGATGATCTCGAAGCCGACATTTTTGTATTGCATGTTTTGTCAATTTGTTGGGAATGAAGACAAGTACTGTCGAGCATACGATTTTCTCTAGGAGAGGACGATGGATGCATATTACGTGAAGGGAGAAGACCATCGATCAGTGGAGAGACCACCACCGAAGTAGCCACCACAGGTGGTACAGCCACAGTTTGTACCACAGTCACAGTTTGTGCCACAACTGCAGTTTGATCCATCGATGTCATAGTATAACCAGATGCAATATGATTTGTAGTAGCAGTAGTATACTCAGGCATCGTATACACAACCGCAGTATGTACAACCGTAGTCGAATCCCCCACTGCAGCAACAATTCAATCAACCACAGTATCAGTAACAAGGAGGATTTCATGGAGGATTTCGAGGAGGACGAGATGGAGGTTTTGGTCGAGAAGGAGGACGAGGTCGCGGTCCTATACAATGTTATACATGTGGAATACTGGCACATTATCAGATATATTTCCTGAACCTACAAGCGTAATGTATGTATTGTATTGTTGCATATCACACTATTGAGGACTATCCGCAACTGATCGTGAAGTGGCAAGCAAGAAACGCTCTATAGTTGTAGAACCACAATCGGAATCATAACCAAAATGCAAACCAGCCGACAAATCTGCCACCAAACTAGAACCAAGGACCAACATTTGAGAAGATCTCAGCATAACCTAGAGTTCAGTCTGTTGATGTTATTGTCATTACTCACGGAGGTGCAACAATAGGAGATGGTGACCCGAGTCCACAAGTCCGATTGGTTGGAAATAAGAAGGTGCAATTTGATGTCGACACTTAGAGGGATACATTCTTTGAATCATGTAATGCAATGAGAAGAGATATGAGTAAGTTGTCGGTTTATGAAATGGCACCTGTTTTTTATTCAACTCTGGTAGCAGGACCATCGCAACAACACGGTACCTTGCAAAACTTCTTTGAATGTTGTCTGTCATTGGAAAAATACCTTGATGTGCTCACTGATATTGCGAGTCTACTACATCGACTAGAGAAGAGGCAGAGGGAGTCTGTTGTGAACTCCTTGCACAAGAAGAAAAAAAGGAAAGAGATGAGAATAAATATTCAGATTGGGAATTACGAGGTAGATTCAGTCATTCTGGATATAGGCTCAGATGTCAACATTCTGACAAAGTAGACATGGAAAAAGATGGGGAACCCAAAGCTAGTTTGGTCCCCTATGCAGCTACGACTGGCTAACCAAGCCAAAGTGACATCGATTGGGCGAGATTCACATCTAGCAGGGGAAGTTGAAGGAATGAAGACTTACACGGACTTCAATGTTATTGAGATTGTTGATGGTGGGAACTCGTATCCCACACTATTGGGGATTGGATGGACCAATGACAGCTTGGCAGTGATCAATTTCAAGAATCATGTGATGACCTTTGAGAACCGCGATATCATAGTCATATCCCCGATGGAACCAAATGAAGGAAGAAGGTATGTTGAACCAGTTAAGGAAGAAATTGTAGGGGGATGGGACCATGCGTACAACGTCTCAAAAGAGTATATCCAACCTAATATTGACGGAGACCTAGGTTGGTGAAGTTCTAGCTCCACATCTTCAGATTCTGATGATGCCTTGGAGAATTGGCAGAATCGGATGCACGAGGTATCAATTTGAAAGTGTGGTATGATTACTCAGTTGCTACAATGAGTCGCAACATAGATTGTTGAGTTGCAAACCTACGAGGGACTGCCTGATTTACCTGAATTTCTAGTTGATTGTGAAGAGGGTGCCAAAACCACAGAGGTTGTTGGCATTGGATGAAGCATTAAAGGATACTCCAGCACCGTGGATGTTCGCTATGTCTCAGGCTGATGGAGGTTCACTTCGATGGAAGAGAATAGTACCAAGCTAAGAAGTATGATGGACATAACGAGCCTAATGATCATTTAATTGCATGTCAAACCATGTGGGTGTCATGACCAAAGAATGAGTGGGTACATGCTTTTGTACACACATTAGATGAAATGTCGCGATAGTGGTATATATTAGTCAAGCTTCGTAGAGAGATTACAACATGGGAAGAGTTGTCAATATGTTTCAGTCACACCTTCAGTTTTGCAGATACTGATCCCGTGATCCATAGTGCACTACATCATATCCGCAATGTTGTTTTGAAGGTGGTTCCAGTTGCATATCCCATGGACCCCCATGAAGCACCACTAATGCAGTCAATGATGGAGTGCTATAATGTGATATGAGGGCATGAGGATGAAGATGACCCAAGGAATGTCAATATTGTTGAATATGAAGGAAGTCGGGATATCAAGGCACTAGAGATGCCGACGAACAAAGTTGAACAGCCATTGAAAATTCAAAAGGTCAACATTGGGACGGAGGAGGAACCAAAATTTGCGAATATTGGAGACTACTAGGATGAAGAAACCATGGCGAAGATCACTGATCTATTACATGAATTTCAAGACTTGTTTTCGACAATGTTTTCTGAAATGAAAGGGATATTAGGAGATTTGGGAGAAATGAAAATCCCATTGAAGCCAGATGTGAAGCCTGTAAAGTATCAGCCGTATCACCTGAATTCGTGATACAATGAGAGAGTAAAGGCTGAGCTCGATAGAATGTTGGATGCTAGAATCATAGAACCTGATGAGGAATCATAATGGATCAGTCCTATGGTTGTGCAATATAAGAAGACAGGTGAGGTTCAAATCTGTGTTAATCTCAGGAAGTTGAATGATGCATGCCTGCATGATCCATTTCCGACACCATTTACTAATGAGTACTGGAGGGAGTGGGCAGTCAAGAGATCTATTCATTCACGGATAGCTTTTATGGATATTATCAGATTAAGATCGCGAAAAAGGATTGGCATAAGACAACTTTCATTACTGAATGGGGATGTTTTCAGTACACAGTGATGCCATTTGGACTGATCAAGAATGCGCCTGCGATATTTTGTAGGATCGTAGTTACAGCATTCAAGGATTTTATACAAAAGTTTTTGGCAGTATACATGGATGATTGGACAGTTTATGGACTGATAAAGGATCATCTCACAAATCTGTGACTGATGTTGGAGTGGTGTCGACAACATCAGATTCCGCTGAATTCGAATAAGTGCATATTTTGTGCACCTTTGGGGATGCTTTTGGGGAACATTGTTTGCAAGGAAGGTCTATTGGTCGACCCAACCAAGATTGCGTTTATTCTTAACTTGCCGCCACCCACGAATGTGAAGCAACTCAGAGCGACATTACACCATACGGGATATTATCACAAGTTCATCAAAGGATATTCCATGTTCATAGCACCTATGGAGAAGTTGTTGAAGAAGGATGCACAGTTTGAATGGAGTCATGAGTGTCAAGGAAGTTTCAACACATTAAAAATGAAGATGGCTACAACACCAATATTGGTTTTTTCGGATTGGACGAAGGAATTCCATGTTCATGTTGATGCGTCGTCAACCGCGCTGGGAGTGGTGTTGGCGCAACCAAGTGAGGGGGATATTGATCACCCGATTGCTTTTGTCAGTCGCAAGTTGTCATCTAGGAAAAATAATTATACCACAACAAAGAGGGAAGGGTTGGAAATGCTTTACGCAGTGCACAAATTTCGACACTATCTGTTGGGAGGTCATTTCAAGATATTCACTGATCAGTGTGCATTGAAATACCTAGTGAATAAGCCTGCTTTGGGGGGGAAGATATTTTGTTGGATACTTCTTTTCCAAGAGTTTGATTTCGAGATTATTGTGAAGCCGGGTCGCTTGAATGTAGGACCAGACCATTTGTCACGAATAGAGACAGGTGAAGAACCGACAAACATTGAAGATGGGTTATTTGATGTGCAACTATTCATAGTTGGAATGGTTAATGATTACTATGAGAAAATAGTTCAGTTTTTTGTGGTAGGAACAACACCAGAAGAGCTCACTAGAAATAAGAAGAAGCATTTGGTAGTTCGAGCAACATATTTCGAGCTGATTGCTGGAAAACTCTATAATATGGGACCTGACAAGATCTTATGGCGATGTGTCCTACCACATGAACATGAAAGGGTCTTGGTGGAAGCACATGGAGGAGTTGCTGGTGAACACTATGAAGGTTGCGCTACTACCAGGAAGGTACTCCATGCAGGAAATTGGTGGCCAACTCTCAATGGTGATGCGACAGACTATGCACAAACTTGCGATGTTTGTCAAAGAACTGGGAAACCATGACAAAGGGATGAGATGCCATTGGTACCGCAAGTGACGTTGCAACCATTTTATAAATGACCAATAGATTTTGTGGGACCAATCAACCCACTAGGAAAGACAACCGGTGCATGCTATATCATCACCGCGACTGATTATTTGACAAGGTAGGCAGAAGCCGCACCCGTGGTAGATTGCACCGCTGCAACGGCAGCAAGGTTTATGTTTGATAACGTTCTGACTTGTTTGGTTGTCCAAAGATATTGATGAGTGATCAAGGGAGTCACTTCATCAATCGCACCTTCAGTGCGCTGACAGAGGAACTTCAGATACAACACAGGAAGAGTACCCCTTATCATCCACAAGCGAATGGGATAGCTGAGGCATTTAATAAAATGTTGGAACATGTGCTCACAAAGGTGTGCAACACAAACCACGATGACTGGGATTTGAAGATTCCAATAGTATTATGGGATTATCACACAACATGCAAAAGGGTTGACAGGGCAGACACCGTTCAAATTGGTGTATCAACAGGAGGCAGTCATGCCAATAGAATATATTGTTCCAAGTTTGTGCATTGCAACAACGACAAGGATGGATGATGAAGGAACATTAGAAGAATGCCTAACTTAGTCGGTGTAGCTAGAGGAAGACCGCTTTGTCACAGGATTTCATTAGCGCATTGAGGAGGACCGATAGAAACCTTGGCACGATCGCCACATTAAAAACAAGCATTTTCAACAAGGAGACTTGGTGTTTCTATATGACAGTAATTTCGCCAAGCATCCCGGTAAGTTGCAAATGCATTGTCATGGTCCTTATGTTATCAAATCAATTTCATTACTGAGGGAGGCGCAGTATAGTTGCAACAGTTGGAGGGTGCGATGCTACCTAAGTTGGTGAATGGCAACTGACTATAGCCCTACAGGACGGGCCTGTAACTATGCGATGCTTGAGGCATTGCGCAAAAAAAAACTTTTTTTTGCATGATATAATTAGGAGGATGGCACACTAGGAGAAAGTGGAAGCACAAGAAGATGGGTTGAGGTTGCACTTAGGGATCAATGTTGTGACGTCTGCAGGGACGCGATAGAGTCAAATCAACAATAAATGCAGCAATTAAACCAGTTATCCGGTGGCACTATTGGATGAGACGCCCATTAATGGTGGATCTGATCATTAGATTGGGAGGATCGACGATGAATTTGGGTGATTTGGTTGAAATTATTAATAAATATTTCACACAGTCGATCCCGCGCTATAAGAATTGATGGGCTGCAGTTTAAAATCACCATTGCAGAAATTGAGTTTAAGAGTTGAGATTGCAACGCTGAGTTGAGTGAGATTAATTTTCCGAGGAGAATAAGGTTGAACAATGTGATGAGTAATTGAAGAAGTGGTGATTGTAAGAATTATGCAAATTTCCCTAGTTCCCTACGAGATTTCAAGTGGAAGTGCCCAGGAGTCACTAGTCATCGGCGTCCGAATTGAAGAAGAAGTAGCAAGCATGTCGGTTAGAGCATCACCCGTCACAATGAAGAAGAGGGGGGCCAAAAGTCTCTACAAGATAAGAAGATAACCACAAGGAGTTCGACAAGAGCAGATACAAAGGAATTTGAGGCCTCCACGGTGAGGGCGGGGGTGATCACGGTGGACATCCCTGCGTTTGTTCCCCCGCACAAACCTAGTGCCAAGGAATGAAAGCCCACGAATAACCAAAAATATCCTATCAAGATTCCCTCAATTCCGAAAGGAATGAAGTGTACATTTGAGATCACGCCTTATTTAGTCAAGATGAAGTACGAGGACCATGATTTACTGGCATTCACCAACTGTACCGCAGAACCATTCAAGAAGGAAAGGGAAAGAAGGTGATCCCATAGTGTGCAATCCACATCAGTGGGCGTTGGGGTTGGAAAAGTCGAGGCTTTTAGGCCTGATTCACATGCCCCATTTTTCGTGACTAACAGAGGAAAATGCACGTGCCAAGCAATTATTAGCATGCTTCCATGGAGGATACCTATGGCCGGACTGGTCGATGGTAGTCACGATATATTTGATTTCACAGATCACATGATTTCCCAGGCTATAACACCTCGGTTTTGACCCCATGATATTAAATTGCATATGATGTAAATATTGTATTAAATCATGGTGTGGAGCTCAAGGCAAAGGCCCCACCATGGATTTAGTGTTTTATGTTTTGGCAATTAAAATCGATGTTGATGGTTTATGTGCTATCCAGGCACAATATGTTTGAGACATCATGTAAAATGAAAATTAATAAAAATAGAACAACTAGCTATGTGGCGCAATGTTAAAGAGATGGGGTCATGGTTTCACAAAGAATAGGGAGGGGGAAATATCCAAACCTTTGGGCATATTGGGGAAAGCCAAATGTCAGAGGGAAAACCCATAGGGTGGTCAACTACCCTTTTTATCTTTTATGCCCAGTCATCTAAAGTTGGTGAAGGAAGTTATTGCCTTGGGATGGGAAAGGTATGGAGGTCAAATTCGAATTTAGGAAGTCACCCATTTTTGGAAAGTGTGTTTTTGACTTGTGGGGAAAGAAAATGCTTGGGAATGCATGCCCAAGCCATTATGCACCCATGCCTTTCATTTTCCTCACCCATTCCAATTCAGGTGGAGGCTCTCTCACATAGGGGAAGCTTGGAGAGCTCTTTCTCACCCATCCTCATGGAGTTTTAAGCTCTCTGACGCAACATGAAGATGATGGAGCTCTCTCCCTTATGTTTTGATGTCATTTCACCATTTCTACATGCCCAGAAATTTGTTTGGGGTCTTGTTGAGTGAATGTGCAGCAAAGATGGATGATTTGGGGGTTTCTAAGGTGCACTTTTGTCCTCCTCACGCAGCAGGAGCTTGTTGAGTAATTACCTCCATGTTTTTCTGTTGTTTCTCTATTTTTCCATACCCAGATTTTTCATTTTTGTAATGATCAGTGGGTGGGTTTCCTCCCCCCGCGATTTGGCTGCATTTTCCCCATTGTTTTTCAAGATGGAAATCGTTTTTCGTAATGCCCAACGAGTGGGAGAAGAGACCCACAATTAGTATTGGGTGTTGTTGAGTCCGTTTTGGCTAGGTTAGGGCCAAAACGTCCATGGAAATTGAAATTGCTATCAGAGGGTTGTTTTACCCTTGTTTCCTTTTTGTTTTGGCTTCTAGGACGTTTTTTTCCATAGCCAACAGTTGTATTTTTGTTGTGAAGTGCATGGTGGTGCTTGCTTGGTTGAGTAAGTCCAATAGAACCACATGTTAGAGGGTATAATAATGCCTGGGTGTGATTGTTGGCTAGGTTGAGTAAATCTAAGGAACCTGTATGCTATTGGCTTGTTTCCCTAGCAGCCTGATAAACCCAAATGTAGTTTTGGAATGGCTAGGTTTTGATATGTATTTGGCTATGTGTGTAAGCCTCAGTGTTCCTTATTTCATTATGGAATCATGCCCGAATCGGGGGTGGTAGTGATCCTGAGAGTTTGACAAGCACACTATCCTATGGTTGGGTGGAGCGTTGTAGCGACATAGCTAGTTGCGGGACATCGCAATCACAAGATAAGTATTTACTTCTATTCTTGTTTACTTACCTTTGAATCTATATTTCTTTTAATAAATTAAGATGAACGCATGGAATTCTTGTATCGATGATTTGCTTCTGCTATATAATTGCAACTATTATGCATCTATGTATGTTTTTAATCCCATGCATTTTTATGTTTTATGTTAATGGGGCCAGTTCACCCATTTGACAGCAGCAGGGTGTAGGTCATGCCATCTCCATCGTCGCAATGAGGGGTGGGGATGTGACAGTGTGGTATCAGAGCCCATGTTACATCGTTGGGCCTCAATGGGCCAAGAAGAGCAACTAACATAGGCTATAATTACCTTATGTGGTCAGCAGGAAAAGAAGCACACACATGAAAAATTCTCAAAATTTTCCCAAGTGTTGGAAATTTCCATATATCGGCTTAGTTGGTCGAGTTCTGTCGATACAGTGTCGGCTGAACTGGCTGAGTTGAGCCGATGAAGGGAAAGAAAGAGAAAAAAATCCCAAAATGTTCTAAGTGTTTTGAGATTTTGCACATTGGCTCAGTTGGCCAAGTTTTTGTCGGCTTGAAATGTTGAGTTGAGCCGATGGCGTTGGCTTGAAAAGCTGAGTTGAGCCGATGAGAAGAAGGAGAAAAGAAACTTTCTAAAAAATTTCTAAGTGTCGAAAAATCAGGTAAACTTGGTGAGTTTTCTGATGCATCTCGGACAAGTTATATGATGCATCTTGGATGAGTTTTTTGGATGTCAAGGAAAGAAGGAAGAGTTTCTCGTATGAGTTTTCCGATGCATCTCGGATGAGCTTTCCGATGCATCTCGGATGAGTTTTCGATGCATCTCGGATGAGCTTTCCGATGCATCTCGGATGAGTTTCCGATGCATCTCGGATAAGTTTTTCGATGCATCTCGGATGGGTTTTTTCGATGCCGAGGAAAGAAAGAGAAAGTTTGAAAAAAATTGTCTAAGTGTCAAAAATCCCATATCAGAAAGAAAAGACGAAGTGTTTCCAATACATGTTGGGTGAACTCGGTAAGTTTTTTCGATATGTCGGAAAAGTTTGATGAATTTTCCGATCGACAAGAAAAGGGCAAGCTTGCCGATACGCTGGATGAACTCGGCGAGTTTTGCTGACCCATCGGAAGGAAACGATGAGTTTTTTCGATCGAAAAGAAATTATGAGTTTTTCCGATGCGTCGGAAGGGAAAAGGTGAGTCGAGCCAACATGTCAGAAAACTTCAATGAGTTTTCTGATCGGGTGGAAAAGATGATTTGCTCTGAAACAAATAATTTTTGGAAGTTTTCAATGGGAATTTACAGGGACTAGAAAGGTGAAAAATGGAAGCGATCTTATGCGCCAGATTGCGGGAAAATAAAAGATTTACAAAAAAAAACGAGGGAAGCCACAAGGGGGCAAGCCCCCTTGACCCCCGTCGTCCCCCTGAGACAGACGGTTGAAGATGATAAGAAGTTGAATCAAGAAAAAGAAATGTACAAGGACATTTCTATAAAGCATAATCAAGGGAGTCGCCTTGGAAGAAGAAATTATGAAAGAAGAACATCATTTTGTTATAGATGAAGGGACACCATATGAACATGGTATTGAAGCACATTTAGATGGTGTATCTATGCAGGTTGTGTGGCATAGGGTGGATGCTTCGAGCAAAGACCGAATTGGACCATTGACAGGGGAATATGTTCACTATTGTGAAGCAGAACATAACATCATCTTAGAAAATATGGTACATAATAAGGACTAGTTGAACGCCTCATCAAATCTTGGGATGATTCAGACCAGCAGAAGAATGTGTTGTTAAGAAAGTCAATGGGAGATAAGAAATTCAATGTTTTAACATTAATGGATTGTGTATACATGCAAGAATAAACATGTGTTGAACCTTGTAAGGTTGCCCCATAGGTAAATGAAGAAGCAGGAGGGTATCCATGTACTCTTGACATGGACCAAAACCAGAAGTTTATTTTGGAATTCAAGGACGAGATGACATTGTCTCGTGGAGATAAACAGGGGAAGACACTTGCATATTTTGATAATATTGTTGCTGAAATACATGAGAAGGAATCTGTCATGACGTGGGAAGAGGATACATTGTTTCAAGAAGGTGACTAGCATGTGATCGAAGGGAGTACAAGAAATTTGCACAAGAAGAATGTGAAGCTTGACCCAAGGAAGAAAGGTTTCAAACCTTCTCACCTCCTAAATCAGCAAAGGCAGATCATCAACCAACTAGGGTGGAAGTTGAGGGTGAGATTTATGAGTAGACTGTTTCTGTTTCGATTGACCCTGGATCCATTCACAAATATATCACTCGTGGGCTTATGAGATGTGCACTTTGAAGAAGTCAAAGCATAGAAGGTCATGGTTAGTTCAACTGGCCACTAGAACCAAGAAAAATGTCAGTGAGGTGGTAAGGGAATGTCCATTGGTTATGAATGGTTGGTCACTTATAAAGATCTAAATGTTCTACCACCTGGCTCTTATGACATTCTGATTGGAATGGATTGGTTAGAAGCACATAGGGCAAAGCTTGATTGTTACAACAAGACTTTTGCATGCTTGGATGAAGAAGGCAACCTAAGGGTTGTGAAAGGCATTCTAAAAGTGATCTTTGGTAGGCAGAATTCAACAATCCAGCTGAAGAAGTTCTGTGGGAAAGGTTGCAATGTGTGTGTAGCTCATGTTTTGGAGACAATGTAGAATGATATTCCTAGGTTGGAGGGATTTCCTATGTTACAAGAATTCATGAATGTTTTCCTGATGAAGTTCCATGGATTCCTCCAAAGAGGGACGTTGATCTCATAGTTGAACTTGTGCTGAGAAATGCACCAATGTCCAAGACACCCTACAGGGTGAGTACACCAGAATTGCTAGAGATGATGATGCAACTGCAAGAGTTGTGGGAAAAGAAGTATGTCAGGCCGAGTGTGTTTTATTTGAGAAAGAGAAAGATGATACACTATGGTGGTGTATTGGTTACATGCAGTTGAACAAGTTCACTGCGAAGAAAAAGTATCCTTTGCTTAGGATTAATGACCTCTCTGGTCAAGTGAGAGGATCAAAGGTATTTCCCAAGCTTGACTTAGGGTCTGGTGACCATCAGGTAAGAGTCAAGGATGAAAATTTTCATAAGACAACCTTCAGAGTAGGGTATGTATCTTATGATGTTGTAGTGGTATCATTTGGTTTCACAAATGCACCAGCTACGTCTATGTTCCTCGTGAATAATGTTTTCAGTAAGTTCTTGACAGGTTAGTTCTTTTTATCCTTGATGGCATTCTTATTTATTCTAAGAATGAGGAAGAACATGTGGAACATTTGAGGTTGACCTTGAAATTGCTCAGGAAGCATAAGTTGTATACAGGGTTGAGCAACTATGACTTCTATAAAGATAGAATTCATTATTTGGGTCACATTATCTCAGATAAAGGAATATCTGTAGACCCTGAAAGGATTGAGGCCATGGTGAGTTGGCCTGCTCCAAGAAAGTTAATAGAGGTAAGATCTTTTGTGGGACTTGCAAGGTATTGTAGGAAGTTCACCGAGGAAGATATTGCAGGCAAAGTTGAGTCTATGAATAGGTTGAGGAAGCTTGTATGTGGACTTATAGTTCCATGAGAACATGGCCCTTGTGTGTATAGACATACACACAAGGACTTCCTGAAGACTCAGGTAGAATGACCTAAGTAGAGCAGTATGGTTGTGCCCAAATGGAACCCAGGGCAGGAGGCTACCATGAGCCATGAGAAGGATCTCATGACTGAGAATAGATTTTTAAACTTCGGATTGCAAGTTTTCTGTTGATTATGGGAGACTCTGATCTCCTATGATGGTTTTGAATTATGCCAACCATGGATATACTTGTCTTGCATTCTTGATGTCTTAAGTTTCCTGTTGCTAACTGTGATTGTTTGGATGATTAAAAATTGTGTCAGGATGACATGTTGTATGTAGATGTCCAAGTTTTGGGAAGCATGTGTAAGTAAGGGATGAGTAATCCCCACTTGCAAAATCCAAACTGTTAACACTTGTATTTAACAAAAGAAATATAAGACCAAGGGGAGGTAAAATTGTGTTATTTAAATACTTTGGTTTAAAGATTATAGTACAAAAGTGACGTAATGGTCTAAAGAGCAGCCAAGTTAGCAAAATCCTAGGCTGTGATCGAAAGAAGGAGCCAATCCATGGCTGATACTCTCTTCGCCTTTCAAAACATGCGAGGAGGATAGCAGAAGTTCAGGCCTTTAGCCGCCTGCGCAAATCAAGGGTTACAAATTGATCCAGGGACGATCTGCGGTTCATAACAAATCCGCAGGGAGAAAGCGCAAGTTAGTTAAAGAAATGGGAGCTGGCGGAATCACATATATTCCTCTCGATCCGACGGTGGAGGGACGAAATCAGATCACATCGACGGCTGGGATTGATTCCACAGCCGGAACCTGCGCGGCGGATAAGCACCAGAGCTTCTAGCGGAAGGGGTACGTGGAGGTTAATCCGACGGCCGAGGATTAAAGACAGCGTGGATCGACGGCCATTTTGATTTCCAGGGGATGAACATGCACGCAGGATAACCTTTGAGCCACCCAGCGGAACTCATTATTTGCTGCTCGATCCAACGGTTGGAGATCAGAGGGTAATAGATCAACGGCTAACAGTGATTTCGGGATGGAAACTTGCGCACCGGATAAACTCACATTGCCCAGCGGAATGTGGTACGTGTCACATGATCGGACGGTTGAAAAGCGCTGGGCAATCCCATCAACGGCCGGAAAGAATTACGCAGGAGGAACAGGCGCAGAGTATAATCCCGGATTGCCCGGCGGAATCGGGTACGTGGTGCTCGATCCGACGGTGTGGAGCTGAAGGCAGATCGCATCAACGGCGGGGAGTAATTCCGCTGATCTAAGTTGCCCGACGGATAAAGCGAAGGATCCCAACGGAATTGAGTGGGCGCCACATGATCCAACGGCCCGCCCGTACAGGAAGATCAGATCGACGGCTGTAGATGTTTCCGGGACCCAGAGTTGCACGGTAGTTAAGGTCAGACGGCTCAGCGGAATGTGGGACATGGCGTTTAATCCAACGGTGAGGGGTGGAAGTATGTCACATCGACGGTCACGAGCGACCCTGGAGTGGAAACTTACACGGTGCTTAGCGCCAAGATGCCCGGCGGAAAAGGACACGTGGTGTACGATCCGAAGGCCAGAAATTTGCACAGAAGAGATCAAAGGTCGGAAATGAACTCGGAGGAGAAAGATGCACGGCTGTTAGAGATAAGTAGTGGTTGCGGAAATAAATACTTCCCACGTGTCTAGTCGGGGCGGTCCTATAAAGGCAGAATTGACCTCTTCTGCGATTATTTTATTGCTCTGGACCCGACGAAAAGGACCTGTCGATTTGGGCGCTTCCAGTTGTCAGTACCAGATGCACTCCGAACACGCGCCTTCACAGTGAGCCAGGTAGGACCTCAATCCTGTAACTTCTTCGCCCAATTATTATTATAAATTGATAAATGGACCAACAGAGCGAAGCTTCTGTGTCTGGTCGGGTCCCGGATGAAAGGGAAGAATTCTTGGTAGATAGACACAGAGGTGTCTGCGACCTTTTCCTGTCTACAGGAAGTGTGTCTGGCAGCAAAGAAAGGTTATGGTCTTATTTTTTGCAGGGAAATGATGTTCTAAATGTGTGCAAGTCCTTTTTATACTTTTTTGCCCTGGAGCAAACCCTCCACTTCCCTGAATTTTCCGAATGGTGCACGGTAAATTATTCTCCCTCTCAGAGGGTCATTGTGAGTCAATCCGCATCTAGGATATTGTGTAAAATTGATGCTTCAGTAATAAGAGAAAATCTTAGTTTGCCCGAAAGTTACCCTGGAAACCGTGAGTCTGTAAATGAAGCTGTCCTTGCTGAGTTTTTCTGAAGTTGCCCAATCGACGCTCGCTCTCGATTCCTGTCAAGTATCCTGAAGGAAGGTCGGTCCCTGGAAGGCCTTTCCTTACCTTACCCCTTGCACATTTTTAGAACTGAGGCGCAATTGGTAATGTCTTTGGTTTGTCAGGTGTTAGGTCTAGATGACGATTGTCGTATAGGTGATGTTATCCTTGGTTTCTTGTTAAAAGTAAATTCTTTGAGTCCCGAGTCCCAGTCAGTTCCTGTACTTAATTTAGACGAGTATCTTGCCGAAGCAATCCACCTCCAGCTGACTGAATTTCCCAAGGTCCAGTTTTTTAGGTTTCAAACATACTTACTTAACATGTTGATATGTTCCAATGTTACCGAATTGAAGTTCTTGAGTACTCTGTCCTCTTCTGATTTGCCAAAGCAAATCCACCTAATCGAATTTGCCAATTCGATCAAGTCCGAAATATACAGGATGCTGTTTGATGGAGAATTGCCCCGGGTCTTCGATGAAATGAAATATTTGATGCAGGATGCTGTTTGACTGGTTCCTGTACAAAAATTACACTGTTTTGAGAGTGTACGGCTTTACCGGTCAGCCTTATAGGTTGCCTTCTTTTTTAACTCCAAGGATTTTTGCTCTGGAGTTTATGAGACAAAGGTTGTTATCAGAGGAGGAGCACTTCGGTGCTTTCCGAAAATCTTTGAATATTAAATTTCCTTTTAAGGTCATCCCTTTCATTTTTAAAGGCAAAGGTGCCCTGGCATGTATAGAGAGACTGATGGAACCTATGGATTTCATTAAGGATGTAAATATGAACTACGACCCTCACGAGGTGATATCATTAAGAAAGCAAGCAAACAGGAACAAACCGTTCGAGCATCAAGCTGTTGAAGGGTTAGCTGAAACAACTAATTTGCTCCAATTCACTGACGAGTCCAAAGATGAGACAGAGGCACATCCTGCATCTCGTTCAGAGATCCAAATCACGGAGGGTGTCAGTGTTGCTGTCAAGAGGAGTTTGGCCGAAGCCGAGAGTATGGATATGGATGAAGAAACATCCCATAAGAAGGCGAGGCTGCTCGTAGTAGTCGAGATCGTGGATGAAGGGGCGTCCGGAGTTTTCAAAAAGGCTGCTTTGGTTCCCCTGAAGACAGTACAGGTCAGTCAGTTTTCGTTTAGAGATTCAGAAGGTGACGGTAACAGTCCAAAGTCCGTCCCCTTGTTTAGATCAAAAGAAGAGCTCAAGACGAGCTACCTAGAAAAGAGGAAGCAATCCCTGGAGGAAACGAGAAATCTGCTCCCGAGGGTAAGGAACCTGCATAGTTCTAAAACATCTCTAGTTTCTGCTAGAGATGCAGAGAAGAATACTTTCAAGATGGCCATTGTGAATGATAAAAGAATGTCTGAAATAGAAATCCGTCTGGACAAAATCAGTACTCCAGACAAGATACAGTTGCATAAGCAAACCAGCGACATTCTTTATTCAGACCTGTTGCAAGCCATGATGACGATAAATAAGTTGCAAGCGTTGGTAGACAAGTTGGAAGTCCAATTGAGACATGAGAAAGTGGAAAACAAAGCAAATGTTGTTCAGGTGAAAAAACTGCAAGCAGACATTGCCAGCTCAGACAATACTCAGGCCGTAAAGAAATTGTTAGAAGAGAAAGATAATGCCCTACAAGTTTTGAAGAAGAGGTTGAAGATGCCAGGCTCAGAACATGTCCAATCAGTTGAATTGCTAGCCCTCCAGGAGGAGAAAGACAAACTCCATCAGGAGATGATGGAATACAAAGGGAAGGCTGGAGAGCTACAAGAGGAGAAGGATAAGTGGAATGCCGAGAAGGAAGAACTACTGTCCCAAATTTCCGTGATGAAGAAAGACCAGACTGTGGAAAAGGAGATTATGGATGAGCTAATAAGCCAAACCCCTGCCGGCGACGACTTATCTATTGTAGATATCCGAAAGCCATTAGCTGATTGTTCTGCAGATGACCTGTTGGAGTCTATGTCCCAAGTGAGTTTAAGGGAGGAAACTATTAAGGAATTGCAAGCCGAGAATGAAAAGGTGAAAGCCGAGTTAACCAAGGTAAGCGAAAGAAGAATGCAGCTCTTACAGGACAGGAGCCAATTACAGCAGAAGGTTGATGAACTGAAAGAAAAATGTATTGGGAAGGGCCCCCTTCAGGGGGTGAAGCATATCATTTGGGACACCTTAAGTATTGAAGTTACCAAGTTTAGGCACTACCTTAATTATATTGATGATTTGTGTGGATTGATAGATTCAGCTCAGCAAAGATTGAGAGTGGTAAACGAACACATGGCGAGAAGACCTCTCGCTAGAGCCCAAAACACCTTGGATTTCCCGAATTCATTAACATATCAAAAGTTGCATGACATGGGCATAAAGGACAGAGTCTCAATAGTCCTTTCAGCAAAGAAAATCATTCACAAGCACCAGTTAATGAAGATTGTTCAGGACAAATCAGAAGAATTAATGGTACAGGTCAATAGGTTCAAAAAAGAGTTTGAAGGGCTGTTCGAGGACGGGTTGCCATGCTTCGGGAACGAAAAGGGTCGAATGCTCCCGCAGGAACATTATAATCACCTGATTGTCAAGGCTCGTATGGACCATTCAAAATTTAATGAGCTGGAGAAGAGCCTGTCGGGACAAACCATTGTGGACATGCTAGCTGAAGATTTCAAAGTCCTGCAGAAGTTCACAGCTATCAGAACCAGATTGCCTAAAAAGTCCTACGAAACATACATGGAGCTCGAGGTAGCCATCCGGGAAATGATGGAAAGTGACACCCCAAGTTCCGAACAGTGGAAGGCTGTAGAGCGGCCGGGGAAAACAAAGTTTACTCTTCCTCCGTA
>LPNX010355858.1:4957-37988 GCA_001517045.1 Pseudotsuga menziesii | reverse complement strand
TATATATATATATATATATATATATATATATATATATATTCAGCTTTATCTCATAGATCTTTGTGTTCATATAGATGCTTATAAAAATACTAGGCATGCTTCCTTAATTAAGTAACCAATCTTAGCTTTAAGAATATTGACACCATCACTAGGGTAAGGTGATTAACCATTTTTACTAAAATGTTTGAAGGTTTTAGCCATCATAGCCAGTTAGTTAAATCGTAGAACCTTTAACTATTTTTCCTATTACGCCATGATTCTGGTAATATAAAATGTCTTTTAGACATTCTTGATTATATATAAATTTTAAATGGCTCTCTCACCCATAATTTGATGAGTGTGTAATCTACCATTAGTTATCATAGCTAGTTTCCCTTCACTACCTCATCAAAAATGTAATGAAGCCAGGTTAAACTTTACTAGATCCCTAAGGCCTTGTTAACCATTAGCCTCTCCCTCTAGTGGATTCATCCCCAAATCATCGTTTTAGTCATGCACACTTTCAGTCTCCTAGCAATATTAATTTCATATATAATTTGATGATGCTAGGATAGTACTTACAATGCCTTTTTACTTACACTCTGTGTTTTCTGGTCGTGCTCTGAGGGGATGTTACATACTTTTCCCCATTGAAGTAACACCATCCTCAGTGTTACATATTCATCCAAGGCTTTTTGTTCATTTCATTTAAGTTCTTATTGCTTTCTTCATCATCCCTTGCAATGTTCTTCAGCTTTGATTTGGCCATCTTTAGTATTTTTTGATTTCAGGAAGCTTTTATCCTTCATAACCTGCACTTTTGCACAACAAAACTAGGTCTTCCAAAATTTAATCAGTAAATATGTTATTAATTCATAATCCAACTTATAACACAAACAACAAGTCCTTTATACAACAAAACATTTGCAATTCATGAAACATATTTTATCCTTTGGTTGCGCTTTTATCCTCATACGAAGGCCCAATGCAATATTACCATCAAAATAATTCATAAGTAATTCAAATTTACTTATCCTTTTTGAAGTACGTACTTTACTTTTGGTACTTGGATGCTTTAACTAGTCCTTAACTTTACATAGAAATCTCTTTCAATCACAATTTAACATCATTTTTTTCACATAATTTCAAGAAGTAACATTTTCGAATGTACCATTCACCCTCGCTCTTTAGGGAATTTTTCCTGCTTAACTATTCATAACATTTACACCTTAATACATGTAACATTTTAGTTATTAGGAAAATCGTCAATATGTGTTTTCTTGCTTTCATAATGAAGTTGAACAATGTTCAATAACACTTTTGTTGATGAACAAAATCTTCCTTTATTTTTTCATCTTTAACATCTCTCTGTTGAAGATAGAACTCTCTCTCGAGTTGCTGACACCAATTGGTCTTAAAGTTCCCCCTCAAAAGTTACTCTCCCTTTTCATTTCCACTCAAAAGTCCCCCCCAAAAAAACATCAAACAATGTCCTGTTTTCTAGATGTCAACTTTTTTCCTAGGTATTGCCATTAATATAACAGAGTCTTTCATAATTCCCCTCAATTCCTCCTCGTTTGAGTCCAGTAATTTCTTTTCCACCCAGCCTCCTGCTTGAGTCCAGGAAAAGTTACTTTAGCAAAGTAGAGTTGAATCCTCAATTTTTACCCTTGGTGTTCCCTCAGAGAAGAGATTAATTTCCCCTCAAGCCTTCATGCTTGACTCCAAGAATTTATTTTCCATCCAGCCTCTTGCTTGAGCCCAGGAAAATATCTTTTAACCATCAATCATTTCTTCGATTTTCATAATTCGATACTTCCAACATTTTGTAAAACATATACAATCATTTCAATAATACTTCAATTTCCTTTGGTTTACACCTTCTATCTTTCACGAAGGACTACTTCATTAAGTCATTCATTTAGTGATTTTTAATGTCTATGAAAATGCATAATTCTAGCCAAAGATAAACTTAGTTATGCTTTACAATGAGGTCTTACAGTAAAATTTGATAATTTGATATTGAACTCAAACTAGAGTATATAGAGTATTGTGGTTAATAAGATAACATGTTAAAAACTATCATAAATGAAACAAAAATCAAGAGCTCTATAGGCTAGGATCATAACATGCTCATAGACTAAGATATTTAACTAAATATTTGGGGTTAAGTAAATCCCACCCAAGATATATGGAGAGAAGGTTTCAAAAACCTTTCCAGAGAGCCTTTACCATGCAACCATATTGTCATGATGTATAAGTAGCAGAAATGGAATGCTTCAATTTCTTCAATATATAATTCATGCCTTAATAACTTCATACATGCATCTGGTGACAAATGGAATTCTTCAAATGAAACTTAACAACCAAAATATTTGATTTTCTGACTACAGATTTACTTAACATAGAGGTTTAAGGACCAACTTAATTAACCTATATCCTTAAGTTTTCTTGTACTAAATTAAGTTATAGTCTATACTACTTCCCTCGTCATTGATGCATTTTAATTGGAGCAACCATGTATACTCTAGTCATCAAAGGATTTTAAGGTCTCATTTAAAATTTAATTTTCTTTAGCTTACATACACACCATTTTCATAAATAGTATTTCAAAGAGTATACAACTTACTTGTGTATACGCGATTCCATTTGGCCGCAGTGTTCGAACCTGAGGCTCTGATACCATTTGTAACATACCCGAAATTCCTCAATGTAAATTCTTAGAAAATGGGGTAATTTTTTTTGCTTTTATTATATCCAACAAGTCAACTATGTTAGTCTTTTGAGACTGTGTAATCTCATAATTGTAAACGCTACTATCATTTTCATCTATTCATATAAACAAACTATTAAATTAAGTTCCGGTGAGTAGTTGACAATAGGGATACACTAATAACTATACTAGTATAAGAATAATGATAAGAACTTATACCTCAAATATAGAATCACATTTTTTTTGCAATTAAGAACCGTCAACTACAAACACTCTAATACAATTTTACATAAGCAAATATTATTCAAATAGATACAACCTTGCATTAGTCGCTATACTATCCCTCGAATGGGATAGCGATTACACATTAACCCTTTCTTTTATTTGTCATTGACCTCCCTCCTAACAAGGTACCATACTTGTACTTGTACTCATGGGTGTAATCATTAAAGATAATGCATGAGTCTCGGTGTTTTTCAAGAGTTATCTCGATCTCTTCCGCAGCCTCGGGATACAGTTTCTGCATCCACCACTTTATATAACTCAAAACCATATTAGTACCATAAATTCAAGAGTGCAAGTCTTATAAACAAGGTAAATTGCATCCATAAACAAATATAGCTGTTAAAGACTACTTCTCTTAACTTGGGCGACTAAAATCATGTCTAAGACGTTCCTCCCAACTGCAGGCTTTACTTGATGTGTGTTTAACTATCTAAAGGCACCCCCAAGCTGTGTGATGAATCCACTAAGGTTCGGGAGGCCATTTAACTCCTTTACAAAACTTATTGTGATAAGGTATAAAATTTAACCTGAGGTATTACCAGGTCTGACATGTATAAACCCCTTTACTCTAAACCTTATGTTATACATCATATATTCTGAATTATACTTGGTCAATATACTGTTAATTTTTCAAGGTAAATCTTCATACATGCATTTATTCATGGAAAAGTTTCCAACTTATAAACAACTACTTCTAGTAATGTTTTCCATAAATACAGCTTCAAGCTCATAGCAATGTTTGACTTATACCTAAATGTCTATATTTCCAATAGTAAATTTTTCCATTTTACATATAATATATTCCAAGCAATAAATTTCCCTCTAATAGATATACATTTTATAGTAAGATATTTCCAATATCTCTATTCCTATAAAGTAAGGTTTCCCATTAAAATGTTCATGGTTCATGATAAATTATGAACATATAACTATATGTTTTGGAAACATATATATATATATATATATATTCCTATATATATGATCATAGAAGACTTCACACACGATTTCCTTCTGTTTAAGACATGAATTCTTAAAATAATCATAAGAAGAATATTAATACAAAAGGTTCACCATTAAAATAAGTCATCCATAACCATGGATAATTTTAGAGGCAAAATTTAGCCCATGGGCTATTTTTAGGGGGTTTTCTCCAAAAAAAATTTGCCATTTCGCATTTTTTGAAGCCCTGTTTTGCCCAATGTTGATGGGGTAAACTTTTTTCACCCTAAAAATAGCCAAATTATTATATAAACGATATAAAATCCTTTGAAATTAAAATATTTTTTGAAAAATATCGCTAAACATTTTATAGTTGGCGTTTTAAGAATTGGTAAGACTCGCCAACATTTATACACTTTTAAATAAGTATGGTTCCTTAAAATCATCCCTGTGCATAACTTGCCTTGGTAACCTAACCCCAACTTCCATATTGTTTCCTTTATAAGTCCTTGACTAACTGCTTCCATTATTGGAATTATCAAAGTAGTTAACCTTTACTTTATAAAAGAGTTGATTATAGTTTGTAAGTAAAAGGAGGTCAAATCCAATATGTATGTAATCCCAGATATAACTGAACATATAGGAAAATGTGTATTTGTAAAGAAAATAAGACCTTTATGAAAAATAAACACATGTACATATAAGACTATATGATAAACATAGCATGGCACCATATGTGAACGCCATAGTTTATAATACTTATCAACAAGTTAGAATTTCAAAAATGCCAAACTGCCATAACATTTATTATAAAATATAATTGGAGTTTATTGGATAACTATTGTCTCATATATTTATCTTATGAGTACATTACCAATGTAATATGCCTTCATACCATAAGACACATGATATGTCCCAAATAAACTAGTATTGCAGAGACTTTATATATATATATATAATATAAAACAACTAGATTAAATACCTTTAACGCATACTTTTGCAAACAATACATATAAATTAAATATGTAACATAACAAAATCTATGGATCAACGCCGATTTTATTTTGGAAAAGGAAGTATATAAATTTATTCCTAAATTTGTCACAAATACCTTAACGCAGACATTGGTATTTTCAAATGATGCAGACCTGGACCTATCAATGCAGACAAAGAGGTATACAATTTCCAAATCTACACAAGACCAAAACACAGGCTAAGGAGTATCAATTTCCATATCACAATAAAATTAGCAAATTGTTGGAAATGGAAGAACCAAGATTCAGTTCTATATTAAAAACACACACAGATCCAGATCTTAAACAAAAATTCTAGCAAAGAGGAAATCATTCCAGTTCTATAATAAAACACAGATCCATATCTTAAACAAAATTGCAATTTATGAAATATCAAAATAACAGTCCAAGAAAATATATATCAGATGTCAATCCTAGTCTATAATTGAAAAATCATATGCAGTAAAGGGTTTTGAAACAAAATGTTTTCTGATTGATATTTCAATGCAATAATATTCGATCTTCTCAAAAATTTATAGGTTGCATCTACAAATTGCTGAAAGATAAATATATATATATATATATATTCTTCAGAACAAAGAACAGATGCATAGTCAAGACCACTGTAAATCATGATCGTGTGAAAATTATGAAAATTATCTGCCCTCTACTCCCCAAAGCCCCTTATTTGAAAGCAAGACGTGAGAGAAAAAGAGTTCATGGAAAACAGCTTACCGAAAAACCTTCGTCGAATTGCTAAAAGATATAAATTCTTGAGAACAAAGAATAGATGAAAAGTCAAGACCACGAAAAACCTTCGTCGATTGGATGCTTTGGCTTCTGCAAGCTTCTTGTCAAGATTTTCCTACAGCGTGGCCTCCCATTTAATGATTTGGTTGGTGAAGAGAGCCCCCAGCTCCATGCCTACCACATGCTCCCAAGGGTACCTCATCAAAGGGAGCTTGCTTATTCCATTGGAGAGCATCTGAGTGGCCAAGTACAGGAATACCCTGCCAATGTAACACCTGTCACCATTTCGAACGCGGTTTACAATCATCCTCGGTGTTTACTTATGTCTTTTTCCTCCAAGAAATGTGTAGATCGCATATAGGCAGACCCCTTGGAAGTAAAATGTGGAGTTACATTCCTCAACCACTTTCCAAAATCCGTAATTGCATTAATCCCTCTTCATTCTGCTCACGCGCCCTCATCTCTTTATACAAGATGCATTTTCCACAAGGTGACATATGGAAAATCCCAAAAGTTCGCGTGCCCTTCCATAAGGAAAGAATCATACAAGTTTCAACAAAACTAACGACCATGTCCCCTATGAGTCATTCGAACATTTTGGGGTTATATATATATATATATATATATATATATATATATATATATATAGATAGATAGATAGATAGATAGATAGATAGATAGATAGATAGATAGAGAAAAATAGTTAATGTTTTCTTTACCTTATTACCTTGATTTATTAAAAAAGATGGAGAAGACGTCCTCCAAAAAAAATGTGAGGTTTATAAAGACATGGTAGTTTTATAAATAATACCACGAGGTCATAATCCCTTGTTTTCAAGGTGATAGTGACAACTATATGTTTAGGTTTCTTAGATTAATTTGAGTCAATATATATGATAATCTTAGTTCATATATATATAGCTTTATCTCATAGATCCTTGTGTTCATATAGATGCTTATAAAAATATTAGGCATGCTTCTTTAATAAAGTAACCAATCTTAGCTTTAAGAATATTGACATCATTATTAGGGTAAGGCGATTAACCATTTTTACTAAAATGTTTGAAGGTTTCAGCCATCATAGCCAATAATTTCAATCATAGAACCTGAAACTATTTTTTCCATTATGCCATGATTCCGGTAATATGATAGTGTCTTTTAGACATTGTTGATTATATATAAATTTTAAATGCCTCTCTCGCCCATAATTTTATGAGTGTGTAATCTACCATTACTTATGGTAGCTAGTTTCCGTGCACTACCTCATCGAAAATGTAATGAATCCAAGTTAAACTTTACTAGATCCCCAAGGAATTATTAACCATTAGCCTCTCTCCCTAGTGGATTCATCCCCAAATCATCGTTTTAGTTGCGCACACTTTCAGTCTTCTAGGAATATTAACTACCTATATAATTTGATGACGCTAGGATAGTACTTACATTTCCTTTTTACTTACATGCGTTTTCCGGTCGTGCTCTAAGGGGATGTTACATATGGACTGTGGCCTAAGAACCTATATCTTTACCACCATCAATATTGCCAAAATATGTTGATTGCATCCAATTATACACTTTTCTTATCATTCTCTTCTCTTCTAATATAGATACATATCATTTAATATTTATACCTAGTATACACATGAATATAAATATGCATACATATTCACATAGTATACCTGGTAATATATATGCCAACATGTATGTATATTAATATATATAATAGTATGCATAGAAGATTAATCTACCACCATGAATGTATACCTAAACATGTATATGTATCATGTGTGTCTATATATATGTGTATTCATGTACTTTAGTTAATCTATACATTTTTATATACTAACACACGTAATGATAAATATACTTTGATATATGTGATAGAATATATATATATATATGTGTTAAATATATAGAATATCGTATAACTAATATATATCTCTACTAATATATTCAACATGTATACTAATATACATATAAATATAGATATTAAGATTATATATACATATTATAAAGATGTTAATATATTAAGATGCATATAAATATATACATAATATAAAGTTTGTATGTTTTGAAAAATAAATTGTTTCAAGTAATTCATCTCATCTAAATGAAGATAAACAATGGGTTGTATACATTTGTTTGGTAACAATGTTTTTTTACATGTAGATAACTTTTTTAATAAATTTGTTTAAATAAATTAATATGTTTTATGAATATATGTTATTAAACAATATTGGTGATAAAAATTTGTAAAAATCTATTTTTATAAATTTTTATAAAATCTAGATTAAATTATAATTTTTTTATTTTTTATTTTATTTTGAAATTTTATATACCATTTATTTATGCATTTTTTAATAACATTTTAATCTAATTTTATTTAAACTTCAAAACTTTTAGAATTAGAATTTTGTTAATTTAGTGTATTTAACCTTCTGAGGATTTGACTACTAAAACAAGAATACAAGTTAGTAAGAGTAAAAATTTTTAATCATTAAATTAAGTTTCTTTTATCATCAAATAAATTTTTATAAAAGACCTTCTCTAATAAAAAAAATTGATTCAAATAATATTTAAATTTTATTATTTATTTATATAAATGCATCTATCTAAAAAAAAAATGTTTATATCTAAAAAGTGTTCAACATTTTTTTAAAGTACGAAAATTTTCATAATATTAGAGTTATGGTTTAGCCTTGTTTATATAACCTTAAGACTTAGACCTCCATTTAAATTAGACAAAACCTAGCTATTCAAATTTTAGAAAGAACATATGTATGCTAGCAATATTTCCGATGATGAATTTTTGAACGGCGACTGAGGAGGCGAGAGGTTTCGATGGCGATCTAGGGTTCTGGTTCTGGGTCAGATTTGGCAGAGTAGTCTCTGGGACGGGTCAAGCTGCACTCTCCTCGTGTCACAGCTTGACGGTCTCATGGGCCAGGACTCCTTGGGGGTGGAGACACCTCATTTATCTTCTGCAAACAAGATCGAGAAAGGAAAAGGGACGGGAGGAGAAGGGACTAGTGGTTCAACCCCGATGGAGGCATATGTTGGACCAGGGAGGAAAACCGGACAATGCATGCCAAAATCCAAGGTGGTGCCAAAGTTGAAGATCAGATCGATGAGCTTTAGGGACGAGGTTCAATATCTAAAGGATCACACCCTGATTGGGAAGTTTATTGGCCTCTGGCCGAACGAAAGAGACCTGATATGGTGGATAAATACCACTTGGAAGCCTCAAGGGCATTACGACCTTCAACTCGAAGCCAAGGGGTTTTTCACAGTGGTCTTTTTCAACACCGAGGACAGGGTGAGAATATTTGACAACGGGCCATACTTCTTTCATTCAGCAGGGCTGTACTTGTGCACCTGGAAAGAGCGCTTCAATCCTGATACTGAAAATATGACCATTGCCCCGGTCTGGTTAAGGCTATATTCGCTGCCTACAGAATACTGGAAAGAAGAGATCCTTACGGAGATTGGTAATACTTTGGGTGATTTTTTCAAGATCTCGGAGCAGACAAAGCAGGCTAAGTACATTTCATATGCCAGATTGTGTGTGTATCTCGACATATCCCAGGATTTTCCTGAAGCTATTGAGCTAACACACGATGATGAGGACTGGATTCAAGCTATTAACTATGAACAGTTACCTTTCAAGTGCCACCGCTATCATGAACATGATCACCTGTTTAGGGACTACCCCCTTAATGAACCCCCTGGGAAATCAGCGACTGGACCAAAGGGTAAGGACGCGGAGGGATTCACCAAAGTTACCAATCAAAAGAGAACGGCTAAGAAAGGTTCTGGTTTTGGCCCTGAGATCAATAAAAAACTTCAAACACAAAATCATTTTGAAGCTCTGCAAGAAAAACCCTCTCCCATGGATGGAGAAAAGGATCAGGACACTCAGAAGGCAAGTGAGGAGAAGTCATCGGACCCGAAGCAGGTGGAGAAGACTCCTTCTCAAGAACTCATTATGGACGACATGACAAATGCGAAGGAAGATACGGAGGCAGAGGACATGATCCTAGGTGACCTGGATCTGGACGGACTAGAAGAGGCTTTCACAGTCAATAACCTAAAGGACATCTCGCCTCAGCAGGTAAACCTTCTGGAGAAAGCCATCATCATCTCTAAGACCAGCAAGAACCTCGGGGTTCAGAAGGGCTCGTTAAAGGAAGTTGAACGCAAACACAAAGGAAAGGGAGAAAAACGGGGCAGACCTACCAACACACACAGGATCCAACGTCTAGGGCACAAGCTGATCAGCGCTGGCCAGTACCCGACCATTGAGGCGGCTCTGGCTCTTAAACCCTAAACTAGTTGTACATGAAGATCATCTCTTGGAATATAAGAGGCTGTAAAAGCCCTTTAAAGATTCGTATTCTAAAGAGGAAAATAGAGGTCGAATAGCCATGGATTATCTTTCTCCAAGAAACTAAATGCTCGGGGGAGGAGCTGGAAAAAGTAGCTAGGAAAGCATGGCCTAGATGTAACAGGATGGCTACCGATGCTAATGGATTGGCGGGTGGCCTTGGCATCCTTTGGAATCCTCAGCTGGTTTCTCTTCAGAACTTTCGCAGTACCCATTTCTCTATTTCTGGTTTCTTTCAGATTGTGGGAGCTAATCAAATTGGGTTCTTGTCCAACATGTATGGTCCGTCGCAAAGCTCTCATAAAACAGAGTTTATTGCTTCCTTACATGCCCTCAAGGAGGAATCGGAGGGGCTTCCTTGGGTCCTGGGAGGGGACTTTAACATCATTCGAAGTCTAGAGGAAAAGAAGGGTGGGCTGAGGCGGCTGACCCAAGTGAATGAGCTCTTCAATCACACTATTGAGGACCTTGCCCTCGTGGATCTTCACACGGCCAATGGTTATTTCACCTGGCATAACAACAGAGCTGGGGACCATAGCATTTCCTATCGACTAGACCGTTTCCTCATCTCGGAAGACATAATGATGGCAGGAGGCAAGCTGTCGGCCGTGGTTCTACCCTCGTCAGGGTTTGATCACTGGTCGGTTAGCCTGGACTGGTCCATCCAGGTCAAAAATCTACGGAGACCATTCCGATTTGAAAAGTTCTGGCTCTTGCAGCCAGGTTTTTCGGATAGGATGCGAGACTGGTGGAAGGAGATCGACCCAGGACAAGGTACTTACATGTACAGATTCCAACAAAAACTCAAAACCCTCAAAGGTCGTATAAAGCAGTGGAACAAAGACTCCTTAGGAAATATCTTTCAGGAAAAGAAAAGGCTTGACCGGTGCCTTCAGGAGGTATAGTTAGAATTACACAGGCAGGGCCCTACGACTGAGCTTAAAGATCAAGAATGGGTTCTCCTCCAAAAGCTTAATCTCAAAGAGAAACAGGAGGAGGTTCTTTTTGAGCAAAAGTCCAGGAACCAATGGCTCTGGGATGGCGATCGTAACACCAAATTCTTCCACAAAGCTACGATCCAACACCGTCAAAGTAACAGAATTGTCAGGCTAAAAAGAGAGGACGGCTCAGTGGTAGAAAAGAAAAAGGAGCTGGAAGAAACTCTAAATTCCTACTATGCTGATCTACTAGAGGAACCGGCTGTGGATAGACGGCAAGCCCAGTCAGAGATCTATAGACATATTCCTAGGATTATCATGCAGGAACACAATCAAATTCTAATGAGACCAGTGGAGATGCCAGAGTTGGAGGAGGTAGTGAAACAAATGGCCAGGGACAAATCTCCAGGGCCAGACGGCTTTACTACTAACTTCTTCCAAGAAGGATGGGAGTGGTTAAAAGAGGAACTCTTAGCCATTGTGGAAAGCTCCAGAAAGACAGGGGGCATTCTGAAAGCACTTAATGCAACTTTCTTAGCGTTGATTCCCAAAGAACAGGGAACGGAGGATCCCGGCAAGTTTCGACCAATCGCCCTCTGCAACGTTATTTATAAAATCATCACGAAGGTTATAGCTAACAGGTTGCGGCCACTTCTGCCCATCCTCATTTCCCCGGAGCAAGCAGGTTTCGTAGAAGGAAGGCAAATTCTCGATGGCATCATTCTCGTTCATGAAGCCATCCATTCCTTGAAGCAGAACAAAAGCGCTGGTATGTTGCTAAAACTGGATCTTTCTAAAGCTTATGACAAACTCAATTGGGATTTTCTTGAAGGAGTCCTCAGATCCTTTGGATTCGGGGAAAATTGGATCAGATGGATTATCAATTTGGTGTCTTTAGCCTTTTTCTCCATCCTGGTTAATGGTACTCCATCTCAGCCATTCTCAGCTTTTAGGGGAATCTGGCAGGGGGACCCCCTATCCCCCTTTCTCTTCATAATCATTGTCGAGGGCCTAGGCATATTGCTCAGAGATATGCAGAATTCAGGGAAGATTAAGGGCCTCAACCTTTGTGAGAATCAGCCCACTCAGACGCATCAACAATTTGTTGATGATAATATGTTGATGGGGCCATCCTCAGTTCAAGAAGCCCGAGGTATCAAAAAGGAACTCGATCTCTTCCTTCTGGCCAGTGGTCTGGAAATCAATAAAGAAAAATCTCAGGTGTTCTTCTTTAACACCTCTCAGGTGGCCAAAAGAAATATTCTTCGTATTCTGGAGTTTTCAGAAGGAACTCTGCCATCGAAATATCTAGGGGCACCATTAGCAGAGTCTACCATCAAACATGTTTCATGGAAGGAACTTCTAGAAAAAATGAAGCAGAAACTGACCCATTGGACCTATCGTTCTCTGAATTTTCCAAGTCGTATGGTTCTGGTCAAAGCTGTCCTGCAAGCTATGCCTCTGTATCTCTTCTCGGTGCTCTTAGCACCTAAAGCGGTCTTGAAACAAATAAGGAACATCCAAAGAAATTTTCTCTGGGGAAGCACTGATGATCACCGAAAATGGGATCTGGTGGACTGGGCTACGATTTGCAGGCCTAAGGAGGCTGGGGGGCTTGGCTTCCGAGATCCAATCAGTAGCAACAAGGTGATGGGAGCGAAGATATGGTGGCGATGGGTGACATAGACTTTTGAACCTTAGGCCATGGTCTGGCATCATAAGTATGCTCACCTTTGGCCGAAAAATCAACTCATTCTCTATGACTGAACTCCTCCAGGGTCTCATATCTGGACGATGGCCCAACAGAACTGAGATTTAGTTCAGAAACACAGCTTTTGGGAGATTCGTGACGGCCGATAAGCCTTCTTCTTGATGGATGCGTGGCAACAGCAAGGGAAGCTGGATGAATTAGTTGGAATAGATGACCTTCAGATATGACTCCAATGGCGTGGCAAGGAAAAAGTCAGGGATTTATGGATTTCCCATGCACCTGACCAAGTCCATCGGAAATGGCTGTCAAAAGAATGGTGGCAACATCTGATTCCAGAAGATAGACTGGAAGACTTCTTCAAGGAACTCACCAGCCGCAAGATTCCCATTGTGGAAAGCCCGGATGTGATTAGATGGGGATATACCAACAGAGGAACCTTTTCGATCAAAGAGACCTTTCACATTCAACAGAATGGGGAGGGCTTCCAGCAAGAGGAAAAATGGAAAAAAATATGGTACAATAATTTCTGGCCGAAGATAGCTTCCTTTTGTTGGCTTTTAGTCCGGCATAGGATCCTCACCTGGGACAACCTCCTCAAAAGGGGTATGCAAGGGCCCTCGTGTTGTGTTTATTACTTCTCAACCCTCAAAAATTTAGATAATCTCCTCAAAGCTTGCTAGTTTGCCTCGGAGCTATGGGACAGAGGTGAAGAGTGATTCAGAAGATGGGCTTGCGTTGAAGGAAATGTATTAGAAACCATTGCCAACTGGCCCCCTAATATCTTTAAGAATGCAATCCTAAACCGAATGTGGGAGCTCTTCCCGGGGTTTCTTGTTTAGGAACTATGGAAGGAACGTAATGGGCGTATTTTTGAAGGAAAGAGCCGATCTTCTGACAAAGTTTGGATCAATATAGAGACTCACCTCAAAGAAACTCTAAGTCTGACCCCTTGGACTGCGGAGTACTTCAAAGTCGAGACTCAGGAACGTCTTATTTTGAATGAATGGGGGGTCAACTCGATCCCGACCTACTAGGGAGAGACTCATGCTCACTTGGTGACCAGGAAAAGCCCGGATTGCTGGTCGCCCCCTAAGGCGGGTTCTTACAAGTTAAACTTTGACGAGGCAGCAAAAGGGAATCCGGGGCCGGCTGGTTTTGGAGGAGTAGCTCGTAACCACGAGGGACAGATGCTGGGGATCTTCTGGGGAGATCTTGGTGACAGTACAAATAATCTGGCTGAGTTGGAAGGTCTGGTGCATGGCCTAAAATGGGCAACGGACTTCGGATGGTCCCCATTGATTGTGGAAGGAGACTCGTGACTTATCATTTCTATGGTAACCAGACTCCAGGCGGGCTCTTCAACTTCTAAGATTTCTCAGAACTGGAGATGGGAGAGTAGAATTGAGAAGTTGTTTTCTATTCTTCAAGCGTTCCCGGCGGTCACTTTCATGCATATTAGGCGCAAAGGAAATTCAGTGGCGAATGCAGCGGCCAACAAAGGTGTAGGGGCAGGGATCTCTTTCCAATCGGTGCTCCCCAATCAGGTGGAGGAAAGGGATTTTTTCCACCAATGTCAAGCTCTTGCTGAGGCCGATTACAACAGCCATGTAAGGCTACTCTCAACGTCGACCTCTTTGGTTCCCTCATCAGCTGAGCTTGGTAGTTCAATGTTGAGTGATCGACAAGCACATATGGCTAGGCATTTGACGTTTGTGCCATGAAGGAGAACATGGACACGCTGGAGAGTGCAAGGAAGACGGCGTCTAGATCAGATGGCACTGGGTCTGGTGATCATTTCGCTGGCTGAAAGTGAGTTCGAGAAGGCAGGGCAGGAGAAGCAGGCGAAATTGTTAATGAGCACTTGTTAGTTGTGCACCAGTTAGTTGAGATGTATGCTGGGACCTTTACCCACAACAATCAGAACTTTCTTATGAACAGTATGGCAATAGAAAGTATGAACGGGTCTGGTTGGTTTATAGATTTGCTGGCTTCATGAGCAGCTTGTAGTGGGGAGTCAGGTGGCCTCCATGACACCTTTTGGATCATTGTAATTTTATTTTCATAACTTAATAGATGGTTTTTAGCTTATTAACAAAAAAAAAAAAATTGTAAAAAAACATGAGGTCATGTTATGTGGCTAAAAACAACTAGGCTCACCATAATCATGGAGTAGGAAGAAAAAATATAGCAAGAGAAAAAAAAATCCTAACAATGACATAAAATATTCAAACATGTAATCAAACCCAAATACATTTCAAATTATACTTATTTAACACTATATTAAAAATTAAAATTTTAATAATCATAACAAATGCATTTAATTAATTAAATTGTATATTATTATCAAAGTTTGGGGATTATGAGATATTTTCCTCAAGATAATATTCAAATCAAAATTATATTAATGGTAGAGGAAGAAATTGATGGTTTTTTTCCATGGGGTACTTTGATGGAGCACCAAAAGGGAATCAATGCTTGTAACATACCCAAAAACTGGAAAATAAATATTTATTTATCCAGAAAAACATTATGTTTAATTTTATTGTAGGATTTATGACCAAGTGGTCAAGGATGATTGTAATTGGAGAATTATTTATTTTATTAATTAATAAATGGAGACACAAATTCACTACCGCTAGGAGGAAGGACCAGCTATAAACGGTTGGTTGACAAGTGGCAGCACTGGAATTCACTTTGTAGTTGTTGCAGGAGCACAATCCCTAAAAATGTGGTCATGTTCCTTGAGAGGGGGGAGTTGAGCTGGGTGGCTCATTAAATCCAAACTGACCCTAAGACCTAGGCAATCTTATATAAACCATCAAATTGAGGAGGAGGCTCACCACTCATTCTGATTTCTGAGAGAATGACTTTGTGATTGCTACAAAATGAAAAGTTAGGAACACAAAGAGTTTGATCATGGGATAGCTAAAGTGAATTGCTAACAAAGTCTGCTATTGAGCTGAGTGACAGAAGTATGTTGTGTAGTAGAGACCTCCATCCTAGTGGTTCAGTGAGCAAGCTCAGGGGTCCTAAGCAAGTGTTTGGATGCTTTGAGAATGGTTGGGTGGAATTGTCTCCCTTGGGTATTGGTCCCATTCTCTGTAACTTCCAAGTTCAAACTCTCCCATTTGTCTATGTTATTATTTATTTATGATGAAATGTATTACAAACGGTTGGAATTTAGTAATAGAAAGATACTAATTTAGATCTAGACAATAATTATCCCCTGTATTTTTCCTCTCACCAAAAGTATTGGTGATGTAATATAGCACAGGGGGATATAAAATTATGTCGAATAAGTAGAGTGGATTAAATGATTAAATATGCATTATTTAGATTCCAGAGTATAAGCGTACTACCATAGTTAAATTTTCCCTTCTCTAACTTAAGAAGTTTGCATTTTTTGTTTTAAAAAAATATATATAGATCTAACCCTTAAGTTACTTTTACTATTCTTAAATCAAAATAAGAGTTTGCAGAATATTCTAGTAACATTACAGAAATTTGAATTTCTAGATCCTTCGATTTTTTATGGGTTCAAATCTTTAATTGTCCTAGGAATATCAAGTTGCGATGATCGATGAACCTTAGCACTTTTTAAAGGCATCGGGTTTTAATTGATATTTTGCGCTAGTAATAAAATACAAGTAGGGTTTTAACCCTATTCCTCTTTATTTTTAAATGATATTCTAGACAGAGGTCACATACGGTTCTAGACTATAAAGAAGTCGATATGTTTATAAACAACCGGACATAAAATCATATTTAGATCGGAATGCTATAGATATTTATAAATCATTGAAAACTAGAGAAATAGTGAGGGTTAAGTTTATTTCTTCCCACGCAGTCAAAGTTTTTAATTGTTGACTAAGAAAGATAAATTACTCTACAACAATTCCAAAAATGAAATTTTTTAATACCATGTCTATCAAATCTTGTATCACTCGAGATACTTTTTAGGACTGGTTACTAGTAGTTCTTTATAATCAACAATTTCAGTAACTATTAAAAGACAAATCTATGTAAATCTTACAGTAGCAAATTTGAGTAGCATAAACAGAAAAATATATAGATAGAAGAAATATGTTTCATGTGAGACAAGGTAATTTTTGAGATCTTCTTCATCTTACGAATTCGACTGGAAGAAATTTCCTTATATATCTATTCTAAAAACAAATCCTATTGTTTTTGCGTAAAACCTCAAATTTTACACACTGTATATCTTTTACGATTGTTAACCCATTATACTCGGACGTTTCTAAATTGCAGGTCTAATTATATAGAGAACTAAAGTCCTCATTATTAATGCCAAAACAAAAATAAAACTATGGTATTGTTTTAACAAAACATCTTTGTTAGGGGTTTGTAAGGAAACTGTTGTTTTCAATTTAAACCAGTAAAGACTCAACCTCATCTTTGTAAAAACTTAGTTTATACCGTGAGATAAATCTCAAAACCCTAACATTCACAAAGTTACAACACAGGTGAAGAAACCTTTAAAACAGTAAAACTCGTCCCTTTGTTCATAGCCTTAAAGAGTGTCAACTTAGATAACTAAAGACCGCATGTTACTAAGAGTCTTTACAATCTTTGTTTTTACAAAAAAAAAAGATTAACAAAATAAAATTCCACGCAGATCTTAGAATCCATTATCTCACAGTTAATTAATCTGTAGCAGGATGTTTGGCCATAGCCGAAAAAACCAAAAATAGGTAATACCATGAAAGTGTACAGAGATAGCATTCACCTAAACGCAAAGCTGAGGAACAATACAAAAAATTTATAGCAACAAGATTCAATTAATTACATATATCTTCTTAATTAATTACATATATCCAATACCTTGCCTCTGTAGAAGCAGGCCAAAACATTTCTTTTCTAACAAGGAAATCAAAAGGAAAACCCAGTAGATTCTAAAACTAAGTTACTCTCTTTTGAAAAACTTTAGAACGACCTCCTTGGAGCCACCCAAGAGAAGATCACACATCTTACCAGGTAGGAACTTCGATGATTTTAACCCCAAAGTGATCATAGATGAGATTTTTTCCTGCACCTGCAAAGTCAAGTTGGAGAATCAGTTATAACGTTCAAGTGTAGCTTGAAAATCCAAAAGAATTTTTTTTTTCAAAAAAAAGAAAGTTCAGTTGGTCACCTTTTTTCGTATGGAATCGAATTAGGGTAAGCCCCTACCTTTTTGGATCGCGCAGGTATCAGTACGAACTTGTTTTAGGTCTTAACAAATAGGATGAATAATATTGTAACCAAAAAACAACTCAGAAGAATTAACCAGATGGTAGAGCCAAGACTCTATCCAAAAACCAACGCATTGATACAACCAAGTTTCATTAAAACCCCCTAGGGTTTTGCAAACCATAAATTTATCGACATATAGCAAATGTGTTAAATCCATGGATTGGGTTTTAAATCAAATCTCAGATGGTACCTGCAAGAGTAATGAGCCTTAAATGCTGAAAGGTTTTCAGTTTTGATTTAAAACTGACATTACATTCACTCCATTATTCCCCTTGTACCTTAGTATACCCTTGGATTCTTTAAGTTCGCAAGTATTTAAACTCCATATTTACTACAGTGTGTCCAATCTCTTAGTGAAAAAACTTTGGGTTAAGCATAACGTTAATATATTTCCTTGGTGGTGATATGGTTACACTTTGGCGCTCCAAACCTTTAGTATATGACCTATATCTTATGATTAAAATCACAACAGAATTTCAACCCAAAATTCGACACCTTGCATGTCTAAATTTCAACACTTCTCTATCGCATCTTCAACACATACACTTTTTTTTGTCATCGATGGCATAACTTTGGATATTCGACAGCCTACCAATGTGGGTCGAAGATCCGACACACCCTGGTGTCGCCTACTCGACAGTTTTATCTTCAAAAGTGTCAATCAAAACTTGCATAAACCGTCGGAAATCCGATCCCATCCAACACTTGAAGAGTCGACCTTCTGACGGGAAGAAGTGTCGGAGGCATGGCGACACCATCGGTGTTTTTATCCAGTAAGTGTCGAATGTTAGACGCCCTCCGACACTTAAGAGTTGGCCTTCCAACAGGAAAAAGGGTTGGAGGCATGGTGATGCCATCGATTATTTATCCAGCAAGTGTCGGATTTTTTACTCTGCCCGACACTTGAAATGTCAGTAGTCTGACGGTCTGAAGGGTCGGAGTCATGACACTACCGTCGGAAGGTTTCACCGAAGCGTTGGAAGACCGTCGGAAAAGCTATTCCTGTTGGTATATTTAACAAAAAAAAATGTAAGATTTCACTTAGATATAGCAATTTGATAACAAGTGTGGGCCAGGGAGTTGGTGGCTTATAGAGGAACTTCCTCCTACAAAGCGTTCAACCTTCCCCCAGGCTAAATTGTTGTACGTTAAAGCAGGATCTTCCCAGGAACAACAACGATTTTTCATATGGTCCCTCAAGAAAATGATTTACCATGCATGTGGGCTCGAGATTTTGTGATTTGAGCAATAATTGCCTTCCCTAGCAAAGCCTACTGTCCTTCCAAACTAAATCATTGAGCTTCCAATGCACACATGTCACCATGCACAACAATTTTCTTCTACTAAGATCACATAATTATTTAAATCCAGATGGCGACTCCAGATTGGATGTTCATTGATGTTTTTACTTGTCTTTGCTTCCAAAAGGAATCGTTGTGTGTGTTGGTGTCTATCTTCTATCAAAGACAACAATTTACCTTCCCAAAGCTAAATCACTATGTATCCTTTCTCAACTTCCTTTCAAAGAAAACGATTCCCTCTGTCGTTACTTGGACAACAAAATAGTGATAAGTGGATCCCTGGGAGAGGTTGGAAATGCATGAAAAATATTGATCTCCCATATAACCCAATTTATCCAAATTTATCATGCATTTCCCTTTGTAATTTATTATATAGGCTTTCCATTTTTATGCTTTGTGTTGCTGTTGTGTTTTCTACAGGCTGGGAGCATGAGTTTATAGCATCATATCCTTTTGCAGCTAGTGAATCCCTTTATTTTCCTAGAGAGATGGAAACAGAGCTTTTATGAAATATTTATTTATAAGAATACCAATGATCAATCAGTCAATGCCTTTGATGTAGTGAATGGAGTCTATGAAGGCTTTGGCTACTAAAACAAATAGGTCTTGAAGTCGAGATATCTCATGGTCTAATAATAAAGTATTTGCTGGAAGAAGCGAAACTCTATAAGGCTTCACAGTTTCTTTTTACTACAAGCAAACATAATGTTCTATTATAACCAGCATCGGTGGCTAAGTATTAAGCACAATGATTACCATCTAACTACTTTGTAGTAGCTATTATGCACGGGGCAAGGAATGCCTTATTGTCTATGACTTCGTACAAAGAGGCAATCTTTAAGAGGGCCTTCATATTGAAGAGCATAAAGCAATGATTCCATATAAAGACTGGTTTACAATGGCTGTGGAGTTGCAGGAGCATTAGATTGGCCCACTTTTGACAAGAAAAATGAAGCTTAGGAAAAAGTTGATCACAAAAATAAATTGTATGTTTTTTCAAAGTTTTTCTTAAAACTCCTCTTCTAGCTTTGTTAATGCATTCTAATGATGTTAGTAAGTTATGGCATGATATGTTTGGGAATATTAACTTATGTTAATTGCACCAATTAATCAAACAAGATGGGATAATGGGGTTACCATCTATATCCTTCTTAGATGGATTTTGTCCAATATATACTCTTGATAGGCACCTTGAAGAGAGATTTGAGAAAGGAAAGGCTAAGAGAGCCACATCAATTCTTGATTTTGTGCCCAGTGACATTATTGGTCCCTTTCCTCACCTATCTATGAATAAATTAATATATGTACTAAGTTCTAACATTCATTTATTACATCTCTATATACACAGGTGTCTACTTCTTAAATCACAAAGATGATGTGTTTACTTTTCTTCGAGATTTTAAAGCTCTTGCAGAGAAACAATCTGGTAAGGGGATCAATATCCTTCACATAGATAATTGTGGAGATTATTACAATAAATATTTAAATAATCTATATCCTTTTCATTTACAGTTCAATATGGTATGATTCTATATATCCTTTTCATTCTAGAGCACACACTCTATCAGTGATCATTGAATTTTATGCATCAAAATAATCTAATTAGTGTTTTACAGTTTTAGATATGATGGATTTTCACTCAACATGTTGAAATGAGTGATGATATAGAATCATTGTTTCAAACATATAAATAAAATGCATGCTCAAGTCCAAGTCAACCAAAGGACTAAAATGTAAAATATAAGTAGTTTAGGGTTGCCCAATGGAGATATAAATGACTTGAGAAGAAATCAGGACAATATAAAGGATAGAAATTAATAATTTAGTTGTTAATTAAAGATAAGGGCTAGAGAGAAGTTCTGTTATTTACAAATAACTTCATAAATGCAACAAGTGTAGAAAAAGTGTCTGATATGCTATATCATATCATGCAATAGCATATTGAACCTTAAGGAAGAAAAGGCCAACTAGGTCAAAAGGGTAAAATAAGGCATGACCTTGCCCAAAATATAAAATTGGTCAAAAGTTCTAGGGAATTCCAAAAAGAATAGGTTAGAGGTGTTCTGCAGTCAACACCGTTGTCAAAATTAGTGGAACTATCACAACCTATCACATTTGTATCTATGTCTACTACTTCTCTTGGACCATCATATATCATGAAATCCTTTGCAGTAGTCAGGAAATAGAGGGAGAATGAATTCAAGTGATCTTGGTTTGCAGAATAAACAGGTCCAGCCTTCAATTTCATTTGGCCAAGATAAGATCAAACTCTCTTCTTATGGTCCCCATTGCAAGAAGAGTTGCGTCAATCGGAAGTATTACATATTCAGTAACACCTTTGAACATTAACAGTCCTTCCACCGAAACAACACATATGCCTAGTTTGGTAGCTAAGGTAGATCAACCTGTTGCAATTATTGGTGGATCCTACACACTAGGGTGGTGGATCCATTAACTGTGCTAAAATTAAGTTATATGCAACATAATTTCACTCTATGATTGTTCAATAGAAGAGACAGGTGATTGTCTTTGATCCTTTAAATAGTTGTTGGGATTCTAGTAAATGTATGCTTGCTTGTCCTTTTATGACTGGTTGAGAATATATAAATGTTTGTGAAGTTTCTCTTGCAATTACAATACCGAATCATGTGGAAGCACCATTATCTGCAAATCAATGGATCTAGCAAAATATTTCATGCGAAGAAGATGCTCTGATATAGGCTTGGCTATGGATTCGCAGGGGAAACTTATCAAATATATTACTATTTCTTCTTTGGATTTATGGTAAAATGATGGGTGAATTCTAGGGTTTCATGCACATGCAAGATTGATGCTAGCATTGTTGGAAGAACACAAGCACAAGGAGGATCTATGGTTTTCTTGGTTGCTCCATTGGTAATGTTTGGTGAAATTATGCTTCTATGGATTGAATGGTGGTTGTAATGCTGCATTTTCTCTGAATTAGGGATTTTAACCAGCTTTTTTCAACTTTTACATGTTATAAAACATCCTCTTGAAGGATTTTTCTCTTTTTTTTCCTTAGATCTCTGAATTTTTCCCTAATTAGGATCCTCCAACAAACCCTAGAGGTTGTTTTTGGAAGTCCTAGTTGGTGAGGCTTAGGGAAATATTCCAAGAGGGAGGATGATCACCATCCCTCATGGCCTTGGGTTTGAAGTAAATTTCACAAAAACCCTAAGATTTGTAATTTTGATGAAAATGTAGTATTTCATGTGTAAATAGACGCATTTGCATGATTAGTGTAGTGTTAGATTAGATCTTCATTTTTATAAACTAGAAAGCCTTAGAAATTTATAAAATTCAATAATCCAAAAATAACAACAATTTTCAAATATAAGCCACCCTCAAATTTTGGCCAGCCTATTTAGCCCTAGATCATCCAATGCATCACCTATCTTCTTGTCTACATCCATGAACTTAAGAAGCAACCTAAAAAAACCAGTCAAAAGTCATAGTTAGGGTTTCATATTTGACATGTTTCAGGGGTCGGGATAATTTGGCTTTGATAAAAGGTTACTTTATACCTTACAACGACCCCATTTAATTATTTAGTAGGGAAATTTAGGGACTCTTTCCTTACTGATCAGTGTTACTATTGTTTCTATCCCTAAAACCTATCAAAAAGACCTGCAAAATCAACCAAGTTAGGGTCATATTTGAGTTATGGGGAAATCTCAACATTATAATTGAATTCTGTCTTCCAAAAGCATTCTTTTCAGGCTAAGGAGTACTTGTATAAACCCTTAAAAGGATGGTTGACTCAGCTAGTAATTCATGTTGGTATATAGTAGTATTTACAGTTAATTTAAATGCTAATAATGCCTATGTGATGATACATGATGGTTGTTAATACTTACACTTGCTAGCTGATAAAATTGTCTACTAATGTTGATTTCAAAGAAAAGTGGTTTAAATGATAATATTTTGTTGGTTATGATTCTGAAATAGATTTTTCTGCCCTATATCCTTGGTGTGGCTATGAAACACTTATTATTTACAACAATAGCATATCGTGCACAGACCTAGAAAACACCACTAACTTATACAAGAAATTTATAAAAGATCAAAGGTATAAATGCTTTACCGATGGACCAGCTAGCAAAGAAGTTCCAGAATCTGCAATAGAAACACAACCTCCATCATAGAAACCTGCAACAAAATGTTCATAAAATGCCATCAATATTTTCATAAGATTCCTTAAGAAGCAATCATGTGCCCAATTGAATAAGATGGACTATATGATGACCTGTTGATTGATCATCAATGAGGAAGTCTCCCATGTCAAACTGAAGGAAATAGAAAAAATGATTTATTAGAGTATATTAATCCCATGACATACCTACTAGTAACTATATTCACTCATACAAAGAACATGGTATGCATGTGTTTATCCTTAAATACAATCAATCTTAAACCTAGAAAACTAATATGATTCTATTACATACCTTCCAGTAACCGTTTCGAGTAACATGAGCATATTGATTTTAACCCTTGAAGTGATTAGGATCAACACCACCAAAATTCATGGTTTCAAATGGGCTTTCTTCAATAAAAACATATTTTCCTTGGGAAAGAACCTTGAAACTGTTTCCAACAAATGTGAAAATGTTGCCTTTAGCAAAAAGATGTCATACCAAATCTAGTGATCTATCATTGTAAATTAGTGAAAATGACTGATACTCTTTTTGAGGCCATGGATACCTCTAGAAGATTGCCTGAAAACAACAAAATAAATAGTTTTTATAACTTAACCATTCAAACAATGCATTCCAGAAATAAAGTAGCAAATAGATCTTTATTTTTTCAAGAAGATCTCAATACTTTGTTACCATGATTATCAATGCAGTCATTCTTCTTTTGTATTCCAGAGTTGAGATGTTTGCTCTAAGTGACCACTTTAAACTCAGTGATAAATTGGAACCAATACAGAAAGATATAAATTCCTAATAAAAGATTTGCACAAAGAAGACTTTGTAACAAATTAGCAATTATGAGTAATAAAGTGCACAGTGATTGGGTGAAATGTTACAATGGAAACTGAAAATACCAATGTGTACCATGCCCAAGTCACAACCTACATGGATAAGAACAAATATAAACATAGGTTTACCACCACACAATCAACCATTAAAGTTGAACAAGATATGAGATTAAGAAACAAATTACAAAACTATTGGAGAAAGATAAATTGGGTCAGATAACAATATACTCATGCAGAATAATAGGGAAACAATGCTTCAGATACCATTTTCCTCACAATTCTATCTATCTTTTTATGTCTTTTGACCTTTCATATTCCCATCAAACTCAAATTCCTATCATATTTCTTGTAATGAAATGCCTACATTTAATTTTGTTGTCCTAGCTATATCGTATTGGTAAAGTATTACCAAGGGGCCAGTTATCATGATAAATCAAAATATTTAAAGTAATTGTTTAGATGATATAGAACAAAGTTCACCTCAATGTATGGTAATCATCATCATCAACTAAATGTATGTGTGTGCACATGCATAAATACCAAATACATAGCTCAATCAAACAAAAGAAAACATAATTATACCTTGATTTGTGGATCTTCACACTGTCTTCTTATCCTTTACCTTTCAAAACATCATTCAACATACTTCTTTTTTTTGTCCTGTTGCAATATTTTCATGTTAGAACCCATCAAATATATTTTTGTTTGTTTATGAAAATAACAAAACCAATCTAAATAAATACAATTCTATTAAAATGTAAATTACAATACTATTCAACTATTAAAGTAAATTAATTGTTAAGAATATATCACCTGATAAAACATGGATAACAAAAAATATTATGTATATAAGGCCATCAATCTAATCAAAACTCCATTTCTTGCCTCTTAACTATGGAAATGTTTCTCAACGTTATCTGTAACAAGTTGCAATGGAGGAGTCAAATAACAATAGTGAAAATTACATAGTAAAATTATAGAAATAGATGTTTTTTAATGTATTCTTCCTTACCATTCATTTAGCTCCTCTCTGTTTGAAGAATAATTTAATATTCTCTACTAAACAGGACCAACCACGTGAAGGTGGAAGCTCTTATGGCCCCTCCCCCCCCTCACATCACTCTCAACTCCCTAAACCCGATTCATATACTTGCAAATAACAATTTATTTCACTATTTCACAATGCAAATAACAATGCATCTACCGCAAATTATTTCACTCAATAGTTGAAAGATGCTTTCATTAAATCATTCTTTAAAACATTCATTAAACCTTTCAATCATTCAACAACTGAAAAACCCATTCATTAAACCTTTCAATCATTCAACAACTGAAAAACCCATTCATTAAACCATTCATTAACTCGTTCATTAAAACATTAATTTAGTCAATGGCAAGAAAAAAAATCAGTAAACCATTTAGTAAAGCATTCATTCATGAAACAGAGGAAAAAATCATTAAATGTTTTTTTTTTTATAATGAAGAATTACTCAAAATTTGTTTAGTCACTTCCTTTTTACTTTTATTCTCTTTAAATATTTAGTTAGAGTCACATCGGGAATCTGATCATCGGTATCCCTACTAGTCTGCTCGCAAGGTTGAACTTTAGGTGAGGGGAGATGAATTTCTGCAATAATGTAAAACTATTTCATTAATATATTTATATTTTGATAAATACAAGTAATTAATTTAAAAAACATTATGAATGTGTGTTTTTACCTGCCATGGGCACATCAACATGTTCAACATTATCTCGTACAGGCCCAACCTGTTCCGTGTTATGATCTGCAGCTACATCCTCTGTAGTTGAATTGTGTAGAATTAGAATTAATGTTCATCATTTGCAATGGTCTATAAAAAATAGTAGCGCATTAATAAATTCATTACCAGTATGAGAAGCATGATCTTTGTTTGGTTGGTCATGTACTACATCCTCGACATGAATGGGATCATTACTTTCCTACACAAAAAGGAATAAATAATCTATGTTAATTTATTTATAAGGAAAAAATTGTATGAGCATTAATAAATTATCATTAAACTATATAGTTTTCACATACCCGGGCACCAAATGGATCAGCAAAATATCGTGCAGTATTCCCAGACAAGCTTCTCTGGTGTTCAACAATGGCGTCAAAGCCCTGTTCGAAGCCAAGTTTCATGTAATCCGCACTGGGCAATTCTTTGAACCGGTCGGCCTTCATATTTGCATGATGTCATTAAGTTTAAAGCATTTTGTCAGAACAAAACAAAAATAATAATCTGTATGATATTTGGATGCGGATTCGGGTTTTGCGATACTTACATATCGGGCCACCAAGTTGGAATAACCACCAGGCCCAATCTTGTGTTGGCCAATTTTTTCAATTCTTCCCTTTGTGGCCTTAGATGTGTCCAAGAGCCTAATTAAGTTTTTAAATACATTAGTCGATGTACCAAAATTGATATAAAAACTAGTAATAATAAGTCTTACCACTACATATTGGAATGTATTGCATACCTCCCTATTCCACCTGGTGGTATCTTTCCTGATTTTCTCAGGCCCTTCTCTTTTCCATATTCCACCAGGGCCTTCCACTCCATAGATGGAATCATTGGAGGGTGCTCATACCTAGGGTTCTTTTCTAAGCGAACCCTATATTGGTCTCAGACAATCTTTAAATGTTTTCCAGCCTTCTCTAGTACTTATGATGTATTGAAGGTATCTTTTCCGAACAAACTAATGAAGTGATTAGTCAGATCATCCTTTAAATATTTTGGCTGCTTGTTCCACATTGTGGGGATGGTGGGCCCGAAAATATCCAAGGCCAAATCATTCATATGTTTATCAAATATATCATTTCCTGCAAAATATTAATGCCATCATTAGTCAACATTAAAAAATATTATTGGTATATTAGACACAAATTATAAAAACTAAATTGAACAATCTATAATAACCTGGAATCCTCTCTATATTTATTGGAACTAGTTCTTCATTCACCAAAAATGTACAGACTATTGAACCAGTGCTAGTCACATGAGAAGATCCAGGAAATGCTTCCACATCTCTATCTAGCCCTACAACCAACCCTTCTTCTGCATCATCTGTTGTGGGTGGGGCAACATCACCTGCACCCTCCACTGCCCTCGGCGGTGTTGCAGAGCGTGTTGCCAATTGGTTAGTGACAATATGGGAGCAGTATGTGGTGTACATGGAGTGGTTTGGTCACTAGGACCAACATTGCCTTGACCACCACTAATAATCTCCATAGCACGCTATAAATTCAAACCATTGTATTATAAGTTCAACAACATATAAAATCAAATATTATAAAGTTTTTATAAATGATTTTACATTTTTATTCGATAACTTACGTCCACTTGTTTATGTTTCTATAACAATAATTGAGTCCTCTGTTCGATCCCTTCTGTTAGTGGAACTTCCAATTTCAGATGAATAAGTTCCTCATTTTGTTTTTCCCTTTTCCTTGGTAGCACCCTCAACGGGTCTACAGACTCTCTAATTTCACTATCTCTCATCAACCGAGAGACCTCATTCTGTAAAGAGTTTTGAGACGTCGTCTGATAAACGAAATCCCTTGTCTGCAGTTGAAATATTTAAAAAATTGCTTAGTCTTTGAAAATATAGTGTGCGCAAATAATTATATTAGGGATTACATCTAGGATTATCTAACACCTAGATGAGGGCATGGTCTGATCAACAGATGGGAATTTACCTTGATCAACCACCTGCAAAAAAAGTAGAGAACATTATCACAATGAATGCAATATGTAAAAGCTAACAAATACAGGAAAAAAAAACACTATGCTACATGTTTTATATGTGTACATTTTTAAAGTATATAGAATGTGGAATTACATTTAGGTTTACTGGTTGCCTCGAGGCTCCAGTCCTTTGATCAACAGCTGGGGAATTTCCCTGGTCAATCTGCAAAAAAGGTAGACAACATTACCATCATGAATGAAACCATAAAAATTAAATAATACATAACAAAATAAACATAATGCGTCACGATATACATGTTTACGATTTTAAATTATTTGAAATGGAGAGTTACATTCATGTTTGGATCTTGCCCTGATGCTGTAGTCGGCTGATCAATAGCCGTTTGGATTCCCTGATCAGCACTCTACATGGAAAATAGATAATATTATATAAATGAACCTAATATAATAATTAAATACATAACACCATATCTGTATGGCCATGCTAAATTTAATATTACATTGGCAATATAGATGTATACCTGCTGCCTTGACTCGGGTCAACAAGCATCTACGGAGATGGAGGTGCCCTTGAGAGAACCCTGCATAAAAAACATACTAAAAGTTACATAAGGAAACATGAAAAGTATATAATTTCAATTATATGCTAACGAAAATTCCTATAGATGTTAAAATAATTAATAAAAGGGTGGTTAAATTGTTTGTTGTACCACAACCATACTAACATTGTTTGTATCTACATGATTCAAATTGTAATCAATAAACAGTTCTTCGCCAGCAACTATTGATTTAATTGCACATACAAAGAAACAGTTTCCTTCACGTGACTCGAATATGCAGTTGGGTTGCTTTAGTGTAGACCTTGGTTGTGTACTGTTTATAAACCCCACAATATTACCGGTTGTTTTTGGCCTTCCGTCCATGTACATCGTTTCTCCTTTATTTTGAGCTTTGTCTTTCAGTTGTATATAATTCGTGGACAACCCATATCTACGCATACTTCATGTATATTGGACTAGGAACATCCAATCACTGTTGTTGTAACAGGGTCTAATTTACTCCATCAATTTTGTACATCTACCGTATCCACCCTTTATTCCATCCATGCAAAACAACCCCAATCCATGCAATGACGACGGTGCAATTTTATATATCTTTTTATTCACACAAAAATTAGTGTTTACTTTAGGAAGATCGCTAGGCACCCATTGTTTCACTAGGTGTTGGTACCTTAAGGGCATGTCAATGTCTCCCACAGTCTCATCATCATAGGAACATGACTGCCCTCCTTGGAGAAAAAAATTCATGCGTTTGTCGAATTTTCTTCTAATCTTCTGACATCTAGTTGATATAGCCTATGTAGACCTACTGGATGTCTCACTTTCCTCTAGCCTTTCCAAACTCCCTTTGCTGGAGGAAGACAGGTCTGACAAATACCTTTTTGGTTCTACCTGCACCATGTCCAAACAAAAATTTGGCACAAGCATAGCAAAATACCAACAAAAAAACATGGAAAGACTTATAAGCAAAAAAACTTGGAAAGACTTGTAAGCAAAAAAATTGTTAAAGAAAAATATTGTCAAGAATGATTTTGGTTGATAGGTGTGGGCATTTGATAGCCCTAAAAATTCTAATGTATGCCCCTCTTTTAGTTACATACAAGTCTCCATTCTAACTTATTGCTTTCATTTCCTTTTGCTAACATGAATTGGGTAGGCTTCATAAGCTTCATATGTATGCTTGTGGCCATTGTACTTTGGCCTTTCAACGTTTTCAAGCTTGAGACGATATGTTATGCATATGGATCACATATAACACTGCAATTTATGCCAATATATGTCTATAGAAAACCTGGAGGTTCTCCTTTAATGGACTATCTCCTTCAAAGAACATATCTTTGCATTCATCTACATTTACTTCAGATAGAAGTGATACAGAGTTGGTATGTTGGTCACTTCCATAAAAAAACATCTTTTACATGAGTTCCTTGTTCAAGGAATCTTGATTAATCTCCTCTTCAAAACTTCTAGCTGGTCACTTTTCCACTCTGCATTGGCCCGATTATTCATTTCCTGGCCACTCATATCTCCTTACTCTACACTTGTTGTTGTTGTAACCCTTACTTGTGATGGTTGTAAGTGGTTTTTATTTTTCCCATGAATGATGTTGTGATGTTGTAGATGATTATCCATTTTACCTAATATGTTTTATGATCGTTTCCATGTTTTCTAGGGTGCACATACTTGTTGTTTATGGCTTCTTTTGCTTGAAAGTTGAAGTGCCGAAAAGTGCACAGATCTCATCTGGGACCCTTTAAGAGTCATAATAACAACTATTGTTATAGTATTTTATTCTCCAAATGAAACACCAAAACCATACTTATCAGTTAATATTTGTGTAGGGATGTTTTTATGATCTCTCCCATAATTTATGATATTAATGGGATTGTGACTATCAAGTCAATTCCTTATTTGCATAGTGGCATTCCTACAACAGTACACTGGAAATTCAAAAAAATTCTAATGTATGCCCTAAGAATTCTTATGTATGCCCCTCTTTTAGTTACATACAATTCTCCAGTCTCACTTATTGCTTGCATTTCCTTTTCCTAACATTGCCTTTTCCTTTACTGGCCTACCCCCTTTTCAACAATAATAGTTGTAGATTTAATCAAGTGTGTTTCTATCGAGGTGGCTGAGTCAACTGAGTTGACCCCCAACCGAGCTGACTCGGCCTTTGAAACGATTGGAGTGACAAGTTTGGTACCAAACCAAGCAAATCAGGGTATGACTGAATGAATCAATAACAAAATGGTCAATTCATCCCAATCTGTACTAAATTGACCAAGTGAATGTGGGAATGCACAGGTCACACACATGACACTTCAATTCAAAAAAAATAATAACCTAGAAATATAAACATCAAGACTCTAAACCTACTTCATTATCGAGTCAATTAGCATTGTAGGATTCCTATACATCATAACACTAATTGGATTAAAACACAACTTGCTTTGTAGGCCCTAGATGCCACCCATGTGCACAACAATCAATCTATAAAGCAGCCCCCAAATACAAAAATGTTCTTCACAAAATAGGGCATGAACCATGTGAACAACCTTCCAAGTGGACCAGCTCAATGAATAACCTCTAAGCATGTAATATCTCTCATGAAATAGTGTGTAAAATAGTATAAGAATGCTTCAAATGATGACTTTATCCTTTGGTAGGGCTAAACAATGCCCTTATGCATGTGTCTCCAAGGTTGAATGTTCCTCAAATAATGAAAGAAGGCCTTCCTCTAACAATAAACCAGTACACCAAGGTGAATTGGCCCTATTTAGGGCTTCCAGAACAAACTTGATATTTTCAATGTCACACTAGGAGCAGTGTTGGGCTGTCCTATGGGCATAAACAACTCTAGAATCAAGTCTGAGCATCAAAGGGACAAATCTAAGCACTTTGGGAGCATTCTGAAGGTCACAACAAACAGTAAAGCATCTCAAATCATCTATAATTAGGCCAACTTTAAGATCCGGGCACATTGCAGCAATAAAATATGATGATCAATGGTAATAGGAGGCGGTCTTCGCAATTTTGGCTGTGAAAATGAGAAATCTATGGGTGAAAGCAACCTTAAAATCTCATTCATATGCCTTATAGCAGCATCCACATGAATTCTGGGCACAAACAAACCTGTTTGGCAGTAAAAAAGGGTATGAAGCAACCCTATTTCACCATCTTGGGCACCCTTGTGCACTTATCCATCACCGAATACGTGTACCTCTAAATCTTAGACAAATTGGAGGGTTAAAAGGCAGTTTTGGGAATGAATAGCCCTATTAAAAGTGACCAACAATGCAAAAATAGGCTTTGAGAAAGCCATTGAATATGTTGATGCTTAGATTACCAACATGAGGGAAAGCCATTGAATATGATAATGCTTGGACTATAATAGACCACCTTGGTTGGACACTAATGCAAACCTGTGTATGAGTTTGAGCCAACACTTACATCCACTCTGCAGGATCTCCAGAGAACTAACATCATTATTTTTCCATTACTATAAAGGAGATGTACTAGAAATTTGCCTGGACTTGTTGATTTCAATGTTAAGTTGAACCTAAATGACAAACAGAGAGGAGCACTAAGCAAGCTACAACAATTTTTGAGCGCGTCAATGTGCGTGTGCGTCAAAGTGTTGTAGCTTGCTTAGTCTCCTCTCTGTTACGTTCAAAATCTCTGTGAAATCAGTAAGTCCTTGCAAATCTTCTAATACAATGCCTTTACAGTAATGGACAAATAATGATGTTGATTTCTTGGAGATCCTGTAGAGTGGATGTTTCAACCTATGTGCTACTTTGAAGTGCATAATCCAACACTTTAGAGGTATATTTCCTAGTGGTAACCTACAACAATCATATATATATATATATATATATATATATATATATATAATCCATGGTGGTGAAGAGCAGAAATTTCTAGGTCTGCTACTTGGAATGTTTAGGAATGAAAAGAATGTTTTAAATTCATTTATATCAGTCTATAATATTTGATTATTCTAAATCTAACCAACTATCTAAACCACAAAGGTCATCTTATCGTGTTAATTGTAAGAGGGACAAAAAAAAACAGACACGGTGAAAATTGACATATAATGTTCAAATAAAAAATAGAGGACATCAAAATACCTAGTACTTGCTTCAAGACCCAAAGCATAAACCATAAGATTCATGATTGTCCATTAATGTAAAAGTATTACCTAACCCAATTTCCAGTAAAATAAGCACCTCATGGTAGAATCATGATATTGCAGCAGTGTGCATACACCCTTCACTTGAATGATGTTAGGATTTCCAAGAACTAACATCATTCAAGTGAAGGATGTATGCAGACTGCTCCAAAGATTATATCTCTACTCATTCAATTTCCTACAAAGTGTTGTAGCTTGCTTAGTGCTCTTATTTGTTCATCATTTGTGTTCAAAATCATGGTGAAATCAACAAGTCCAGGCAAATCTTCTAGTACATTGCCT
>LPNX010355853.1:0-83074 GCA_001517045.1 Pseudotsuga menziesii | reverse complement strand
TACATCAAAAAGCCTAACCTATCCATTTTACATAAGCGCTTATTTATACTGCGCAGTTTCACAAAACCCTGGTCTTAAACCATGGGCACCCACAAACCCTAGACCCTGAATTTAAACCATGGGTTTATTACAAAAAGGGAGGGTTTTGACTTACCCTGACACCCCTAAGACTATTTTGACCCATAGCTCCACTTACAAATTTTCTAATTAACCGCGGAGTTACCTCCTATGGAGTATGCGCCCCAACAAAAAGAGCAAAACTAGACAAGGTATGTGTATTCTTTATGGGTGTAATGAAGAAATGAATTACCATATTTTTTACTATCACCCCTTAACATGAGAAATCTAGCTATAGGTAAATAATCATCTCAGATTTAGAAATCTATGGGATACATATTCTCTACATTATTACTTCTCAAGGTTATTTAATCGTAGCAAACTAAGGATGTTCTAGGAAATTCCATATATGATCAATTGGGAAATTTTGTTGGAAAGGAACAAGATACTCTTTTATAAGAAATTAGTTTCTTCATCCAATATCACTTCACTAACATTGGTGCTCTTTACTCACTACTTTCCAACCTACCTACAAAATCCTAGTTTAATTCTTAGAGAGTTATCTATGAACAATTTTTCCCTTGGAGATTTTTCAATGGGGATTTCCAAGAGATTGAGATCACTTATGGCATAAGATTTGTCCTTTACCATTTATATAGCCACTATTTTATGGTTAGGTAAAATTTAGGTGTAGCAACAAATAAGGTTGATGCATTCAATGAACTTTTCTATCTACTGAAGTTTGTTGTTGAAAGGACTATTGCTCAACCACAAGTATTTAGTGATTTAGATATGTTTATTCAATGGATGAAAGATGAGACTTAGATCCACATCACATGAATTCATCAACTTGCTTTGTGTCTGAGGGATATTACCAACATATCATAGTTGGTCAATATAGTGAGGAACTATGGTTTCTTCGAGAACTTATAAACTTCATGAAATTTTATGGAAATGATATGTGATGAAATCGTCTTATAGGATCCTATGTTTTTTAGGCACATTTGATTAATATTGTTGGACTTGCGATTGTCGTTAAACCAAAACCTGTAGGTGCTAATCTCTGCCACAATTGCCAAATTTATGATATCGAGACGTGATTAGTCCATGTCACGAAACTCACAGGGAGCGTTGAACCCAATGTTCAACAATATCCCCCCTAACGCGAGTTGGGTGAGTTTTGAACCCTTGACCTATTGCTTTGATACCATTTGTTGGAATCACGATTGTTGTTAAACCAAAACTAGCAGGTGTTAGTCTCCACCACAATTGCCAGAGTTAGGATCTTGTGAGGTGATTAGTCCATGTCATGAAACTCAATGGGAAGCGTTGAACCCAATGTCCAACAAATATTGTGTGTATGCTCCTTTTGTCTATCCCCTTTGGGACACAGTTTATAGTAGTTGGATGATGAGGGCTTATAACCATTAAAAACTTGAATAGTTTCGATTGTCTGTACCTCACACCTATGGATTATATTTTCATTTCTAATAGAAAATATGTGTTGTATTCTGAAATGTTTAATACCTTTATAAATAGTTTCGATGATAATAATTTTTTAATATTTCCTTTTTTTTACAATAATTTGTTTATTTGTTTTTCTTAAATAATGGATATATAAACAAAATAGTGTCCATTTCAATAGTAGTGATAACATAATATAGAGTGATATATAACATAATATATACAAGGATAAAGTAGTTCGTTAAAAAAAATGTTTATAAGTATGTAATAATAATTAAAATAAGTTATACATAAAATGAAAGAGAATTATTTGAAATTAGGAGTGAATGAAAGGCTTAATAATTAAAATAGATTTATGGAAAAAATAAATAGTGAAATCTTACTAACCTGGTGGAGGATTCAAATTGATGTACAATTTCTTTTCTTTGGTAACCGTTTGTAGTGAAGAAGTTTCTTCATTTTCAATGTTCTCATTGTGGTTTGTTCCAAATGCATTTGCACCTTCATTTAAAATTGATAAGTATATCAAAAATTTTGGAAAAAAATAAAAGTAAAATAATAACAAGTGAAAATAAATTGAAAATTCTTTATCCAATAAAACTAATAAGTTGAAGTGTATCTTAGTTATGACAAATAAAAATAAAAACATAAATGAGAATTATTCTTCCACCTACTTTTTATTTCATTATCTATTTCATTTCCCTAATTTTAGAAGATAATATGAATATACATTTGCTATTTTTTATTATGCATTATGAAACATAATCAACATAAAGATGAACTAGTTAAAATAATTTGGTTAAATAAAATGAAAATATATCTCATAAATAAAAACAAATATAAAGAAAAGAAATAGATAACTATTTAAAAAGTAATTGAGCAATATGGTAAAGATAAATAAATAAATAAAACAAAAACTTATTTAAAGAACAATATTATTATATTGTTATTGATGTTCTTATTTCTTTGAACCATATACAATATTGTTATTGATATTCTTATTTGTTTGAACAATATTGTTTTTGTTATTGATGTTATTACTTTTATATATATATTAAAATTAAGTTTACAAATAAACCATAAATTACACAAGAGAAAGAGTAATGTAAAGAAATATGGTAGATAATGGTGAAAAATCAAGAGATTCTTATTTTAGCTAATGATTTGTTTGAGTGTGTAGTTGTTTACCAATGATTTGTTTGAGTGTGCCAGTGTTGAAATAGATGGTGATAAAGAAGATTAAGAAAATAAATTGAAAGAAGATTAAGAAAAGAAACTTCACAATTAGCAAAAAAATGATTATGAAAGTCGTAAACTAGTTGAAGATGTGTTAAAGAATTATGAAGATCCACAACGAAACCCTAAAATAATGGCTGCAATTCCAGTATGGAGTATAAGCAATGAAGTAAACTAGTGAACCGACGATATGCACCGATCGGACGACCGACCGCGTGTGACCGGTCACGTCCGACACGACCAGTCGTCCGATCGGTGCATATCGTCGGGCAAATAGGTCCCGGCATAAGCAATACCCTCTGCACAACATGTACCTGGAAGAATGTTCTACAGGCAGCAGCAGCCTAGGATGGGTTTTGTGAACTCTGAGAAGTAATCACTGCTGGAAAATTGAATTACAAGGAGGACAAGTGGCCATTGTGGAACCCTCCCACTTCTCAAGACAAATCCAAATGCAAAGGGTGCATGGTTGGACAGCACAAGGAAAAGGTGAGAGCTTCAATTACTTGATATAAATTGTGGAGCACTTAGAAAGTGATTACATTTACTATGGAGCCGTTAGAAAGTGATATATATTGTGGAGAAGTTGTTTCCAAAATTTCACATTCCTACAAGATTATTTACAAGGTTAGTGAATTAGTCTATGATTTAAAAGTGTTTTTTGGTTTACACTTTGTTTTTCATGTCTCATTACTCCTACACTTAAATCATAGACTAAAACTTGTTCTCCTCAAATTATAACTATACGGCTCATCACTCTAAAACTTGTGATCCTCAAATTTATAACTAAACGGCTCTATTTTGTTATTAGCGCCAAATAATTCGTTATGACCCAACAAAAGACATGAGTCTTAATAATACAACTTCTTAATGTAATGTATAACATATTATAATATCAGTCCAAGTTTAAAATAATACTTTCCATTATAAAAATATATAATTAGATTCAAATATTAATATTTTTTTTTTGTTACATCTCCATTATAAAAAGATAATTAGATTCAAATCTTAATATATTTTTGGTTATATCTCCTAAACAAAAATATTTTTAATAATTTTCAAATTATTCTCAATTTAACATCATACATCTTGAGTAGAATAATTACTTACAAATTATTATAATAATATTTGAAATCTAACAATTCAAATATCCTACTTTGTATAAGAGAAATACCTGAAATAATGTGATCTTTTCCCTTTGCAAGATACTCGCTCATTACTAAATTGAAGAACATGTCACTTTTCTCTCTATCACCCCTGTAAATGCAAGAATTGAAGAAAACTTCAATGAATCTACAAAAACATCAATGTATACAAAACTATCAAAATTCTTTAGGAGCATAAATGTGTTCGAATGAATTTCATATTCCAACATCAACTTAATGATTAAATCATTCAAAAAATTTAGGCACACATAGTCAAGCTTTCTCCAATAGTTATGGATGTGATTTTAAATATCTTATTATCAACTTAATTGTTAAATCACACAAAATAATTAAGGGGTTTCTGGGTTTCTTCACATGTTAGTGATGTTGTTAGTGATGTTCTTATATATATATATATATATATATATATAGAAAATCTGAAAAATTATACATTTAGAAAACACATATAAGTAATTTCCAAATGTGGTACTTATAAAATTTTAAGGCATAAAATTCAAAGAAGAAAAAACAATTCCAATATATCAACAATACTGAAAAATAAAAAATACAAACATGTAGTCCAAATAACAAAAAAAATTAAAATCTAAAAAGAAATCCTAGAAGTTTACGTGTTTACTAGCATACATCCATCTTAGCTAACATATATTAAACACAAAGAGATTACAATTTTTTATAAGATTCCTTTCTAAATGTTACAAACACATTCTAAGCATTCCATTCAATTAAAATATAAAGAAACCAAATTCTATGAATACAATTAGAGAATGATTCCCCACTTTGTATAATAGCCTAATTTCTTCCCTTGATCATGGTTAATACCCTAATACCCATGTTTAATCTTGAAAACCTACTAATGCAGCCAATATCCACACTCAAATGCCAATAATACCCTAGAAACTTCCTTTGGGGTGGTATGATGCATTGTTCTTAGCCCGATAAGATTATAAGCTTCTTTTAGGGCTTATGGCCTTGGTTACATCCCACGACCATGTCCAAATCCCAAATACCCATATCTAATGCTCAAAATATCCTAATGGATCCTACGTCACCACCTGAATCCCAATTATCAATTTGATGGGTTATTTGCAATGCTTAAGGGCATCATTCATGAACCTTGAGCCTTAAAAGTTACGTTTAGAGAATAAATACTAGGAATACCCTTAGGAGATCATTTGTGGTTCTTCAAGGTGATTTTTTTTGGCCTTGGATTCCTTGAAACTTTCTTTAGGTCCTAAGTCCTAAGATTCATCGTGTAACCATTAATCTCATGACATATCCCTGACGCTAAAAAACTTTTAACATAGTCCATATCCCCTTGTTACACCAAAATCTTGTTGTCACCATGATAATAACGTACCCTTGAAATTTCTTGAATCCTTGGAATATTTGTGTCCAATGGATTGGAAATAGGTTGTTCCTTTTAAGTTTCCAATTCTGGCAACTCCAATGCACTCTTCCTTTTTACAGTAGGCATCAGAGTTGGTCGATACAGGTTGCACATTGAAAACATGCATCAGAGACACTTCCAACCATTGTACAGGAAGCGTCGTCTCTCCCTAACACCATTTTCTTGTTTACAAGGTGTGTCGGCGCTCTTTAAAAGGAAAAAGGGAAGGATCACGATCCTTCTAGAAGAAATACCCCATGGAGGCTTATCCTAATAGATCAACATAAGTGGTGGCCGAACCCCTAACCTCTTGGTATGATCCCCTAACCTTCTCCAAGGAACCCTCAATTCCCTTCACCCCCTTTGGGATATAAATACAAGCTCAACCTCATGGTTGAGGGAGGAACAAGAAAGCACCCATATGCTACTGAAATATTCCTAGAATTGAGAGGCAAGGTTGATGTCTTGAGGCAAAGGGCTAGTTTGAAGAAGTACAACAACAAGGAACCATGGTTGTAATTTCTCCCTCTTTGTTGTTAATACAATAATGATTTTCTTTTTCCATAAATGATGTTTAATATCATTTATATCATTTCTCCTTAGTTATTTGATTAGGTGTAACACATTATACTATAGTTTCTATTTGTTTCTTGTTCTCCTTGAATATTTTGCAAATTATTTACATTTTAACAAGTGGAGCAATAAAAGTTTGGAGATGAGAAAAACCTTCTTCTGAAAAAGGTATAGATTATGTGTATTATCAAATAATTTGATTGATCTAGAAAAGAGTTCATATTTTTGTCAAGTTTTGTTCTAGATCCAAATCATTTCACACACCATGGATGTATTTCGATGCATTAATCATAATTTTCATAGGGATATGACATATCAAAGCCCTTGACAATGGTTGAGGGTGGGAAGTATTATCTTTAATACATAAACAAAGTTTCTCGGGATCAAGAAGCATTAATGCACCCTAAAAATTCAATGTATCACCTCCAAGGGTGCTCTACATACCATAAATAAATTAGTTGTGCACTAAGAATATTCCTAGAGGTATTTCAAATGTCATAATATGAAAAATAATGGGACTTGTGTCCTAAACACTAGTCACTTATCGTGCTCAATCACCATGAACAACACTTGCAAACCATAACAAAAACCATATCCCAAGGGTGTTTGATCTCAATCTTGGATGTGGATGTCATTAAGAGTATTTTCACACTATGAATGAGTTATAAGGCCTTGAACATGGTCGAGGAAGGAAAATATGTAACTCAATAATATTGTTGAATTTTCTCAGACTCAAGAGACTTGCATGATTTCTTGTGCCATCACACAATCATTTGTAGGGGTTCTATCTAGTCCTTCAAGTGGGATATAAATTTTGTGGGTAGGTTTTATCCACCAGAAATTGGTTTGGACCGTGCCACATGGTCATTGTTGTAAGCAAAGTCTTTAATCCCTAATTAAATCTTCTTGTGATCAAATTCCATGAATAGACCCTGAACACAGCAACATGATACCTCAATAGGGGGTCTTTGCCTTAGGAGTTAGATATGGGTGACATTAAGATGTTTCACACATTAGCCTTAACCATAGTGATGGTAGGGAAATAACAACCAAAATCCCTTGACATTGGTTGGTGGAGTGGGACAACATCCTCAAGGCTCCATAAACAAATCCCCTCATGCTCAAGAACCAAGAATGCATATTTTAATGCCACCACACAAGAGTTTGGATGGTTTGCGGAGAATTGACTATCATCAATGATTGAAAGTTAGCTTCTTAGGATCGTTTTGAAGGTTTCTAAATAAGAATATGAAAATTTATATTGAGTAAAATGTATGGAAGGAATGTGCAAGTACTCTTGATAACACAAATGCATTCTTGATAGCATGCATGTCTTCCTCTGATTTCAAAAACCAAGATTGCCTCTTTGTCTAGGTTTTGGATGAGTTGTATGCTTTGGTTTCATCTTTATAATGTCAAACATGTTGGTTTGGGATGTATAAAGGAAAACAAATTCATTTTCTCAACTCCCTAATCTTAAGGCCAGTTTCAACCAAGCTTTTAAATATAAACCATATATTTAATTCTAATGAAACTACACACACACACACACACACACTATATATATATATATATATATATATATATAACCAATTTGAAAAACCAATTGTATGGTGTAGAAGTACAAATGAAAGCCTACACATTAAAAATTAATTGGTTAAGTTAAGACCCATAAACTCATTCTTAATGGACGACCTCATTGAAAAATATGAAAAATAAAATAAATAATAATAAAAATAAAGGAGAGTCCAGGATGACTTTAATAATTATATTTATTTTTGAAATCAAAATAGATTATTTCAAATAAAAGTATTTTTCAATTTAATTATTGAAACAATCTAAAATAATGTGTAAAAATGAAAGAGTTCATTATGACAGATAAATAATTTGTGAAGAAGGAACACCTTGTTCTTTTTTTAAACCAATGTTGCTTTCTCATGTTCTGAGTTTTCAAAAAAGCTGGTTTCAAAAAAAGAAACGAGGCTCCTACTTTATAAAAGAATGTTTTTAAAAGCATAATAGTATTTATAACAAATTTTATAATTAAAATTAACATTTTGAGTAGACACTCACCAGCCTACTTTATTAAGTTATCTATTAGATAAATATAATAACATCTCTTAAATAGTATATGTTTTCCTTACTTTGTGGGATATGCTTTTTAAAACGATCATGATCGTGATAATTTTGAAGACAATAGGTTCATACCTCTCAAGAAATACAATATAGCCTGGTTCATTTTGACCAGCTTCTTGATTGGACAGAATATAACTGCGATTTGTATTTGGTAAATCGTAATGAATAACGTAGTTATATCTCTGAACATCAATTTCCCTGGTGCACACAATATCTACCTGTCACAATGTTTAAAATAAAATAAAATAAGTTAATTACTGTGTAACATTTTTTAAAATATAATGTAATTAAAATATAATAATAATATTCATACCAACCTTTTTAAAACCATTAAATTTGGGTGAACTTTGTTCCATTTTCCAACCAATCATTTCTGGTATACTAGTTAATCCAAACACATGGTCTTTATTGATATTCTCAGAGTCATAATTGAGTCCTTTCATCAAGCTTGAAATAGCAAGAGCTGCTAACGTACTTTCCACAATGAGTAGAGAAGACATGCCTTCATATTGCCTACAAATCACATAGATGTTAAAATAAAGCAACGAATTCTAAATGGAATCAGAAACAAGAAGTTAGGGCACAAAATCATGTTATACCATGAAAGAAGGCAACCCAACAAGGCGTGTATTTTGGGAGTAAGAAGATCATCTTCAACACCAAATATATTTCCCACTTTCACGATCCCACGGTTCTTTATCTCTGCGTTCATAGTAAACAAAATCTGTATATCAATTGTTATGTCCTTTCCAAAATATTTATGCAAACACGTTCATACCATATAGCCAAAGCAAATTGACATTTCAAAGGTTTTATGATTTATTTATACCTAATCCACTTTTAAAATATCTCTACGTATTTATCATTTCTAAGCAGTTTCATGTCTCTCCAATGGTTGTAAATAGATATGTCTAGGTTTCTATTGTCGTGTCCCATTAAAAAAAACCTCCATCTCATGCATAGGTTTTGCATATGCCAATGCATGGATAAGACAAAAGAACAAATATTGTCACTATGTAATAATGATCAATTAATATAATATATGACCAATATCACAGATTGTGGACAAAAGGTGGTCTATGTTGCATAGGACATTGCATGATGTATGGTTTTTTTTAGCTCTTGGTTATCGCTCATGTACTTAATGATAGAGATATCATGGATTGATTTTAGAGTTTTATAGAGAGCATTTGGACAACATGTTGTGTGTGTTGATGTTGGCAGGTAGTTTTGAGGAGGATTAGCTGTGCATCACCAAGGAAGATGCGCAAGGTGAAAGATGATGCACAAGGTGAAAGATGGTGCGCAAGGCGAAAGATGGAGCGAAAGGTGGATTGGTCACAGTATGTAGTTTTTGGTCATATGTTGTAGATCTTGGTCATTATTTTGGAGTTTTTGGTCCAAGTAGTTAGGAATTTGATCTAAGTGGACCATGTTCTAAAGGCACAAGCCTATAAGTAGAGATAGGATTGTAAGATTGAAAAATTGGTTTTGTATGCTTCTAAGAGTGCATCATATCTATTTTGCATAGGCCATTGCATGATGTATGACTTTTTCTTGCTCCTTATTATCGCTCATGTACTTAATGATAGAGATATCATGTTGTGTGTGTTGATGTTGGTAGGCAGTTTTGAGGAGGATTAGATGTGCATCACCAAGGAAGATGCGCAAGGTGAAATATGATGCACAAGATGAAAGATGGAGCGAAAGGAAGATTGGTCATAGTCTGTAGTTTTTGGTCATATGTTGTAGATCTTGGTCATTATTTTGTAGTTTTTGGTCCAAGTAGTTAGGAAGTTGATCTAAGTGGACCATGTTGTAAATGTTGGAAAAATTAATTACTCGCAGATCCGTATCTGATCTCAGCTGACTATGTCAGAGTCCGTATTAGTCAAGATCTTGTTGGCCAGTTTGACAAGAGGGAAGAGTCCGCGATTCGGGAATCTAAACCAGTCGAATTAATTTCTAAAGCTAAGTGTTAGGTAGATAGTTATTACAGTCTTTAATGGTGAGTCAGTCGATTCACGTAGAAGCATTTTTTAGGTTTCCTATAAATAGAAGAAGAATATTGTAAATTAAGTTAGACACAATAGAGAGCGAGAGAGAGCTCAAAGGATAGCAGAGAGTGAAGAAAGAATTGTGTCGAAGCTCAAGCTTCTGTGTATGTGATTCTGTCAAAGAGTCGAAGCTCTGTAAAAGGATCAGTTGGTGAGCTGACAAGTTTGTATTACCTTTGTTATTTCTGGACAAGTTAAATCTATGAAATATTTTATGGTTGAATGCATGGTTATTTGGCCTCACATTCTTTCCAGATATACTTGTGTAAATGTTGTTTACAATTACGGTTGAGTGAAAGAAGAAGAATCCATAAATTTCTCACTCTGTGAAAGTTCTAGGTTTTACGGCAAAGTGGTTGACTCAAGTCTTTCTAAATATTTGGGTATATGTTTTAATAAGTTCTCTAGAATTGTTAATGTGTCGATTTTTACTTCATCTTACTCACAGGTGAAAAATATTTGTAATTTCTTAAGTCTTTTAGACTAAGAAACATACTTTGTAAACTCATACTAAAACCAAACCAATGTAAGTGAACCGACTAGTGGTCGAAGTGATCAGTCGACTAGTGGTCTAAGTGTAAAACCAACAAGCTGTCAGTTGCCGAAACCGACAAGTGGTCGAAGTAAAACCTGTCGAGAGAAACGACAAGTAAGAACTTGTCGAGGTAAATTAGTTGGGTCTAAAAGGCCGACCAAAGTTAATAAACTTGTCTAGTCGGGAGTAACTTAGACAAGTTTCACCCGATAAGTAAAAAGAAAAGGAGGTCGGCGTGAAAGTTAATTTTTTAATAAATAACTGGTAAACTCAAGTTTAGTCGGCTCGATTTTGGCTAATTGGTATCAGAGCAAGGTTTAGGAAAGGAATTGTCTTAAAAGTGGAAAAATAATTTTCTGAGGAAAATTAAAATATTAAAAATGGCTTCCACTTCTGGTTCATTGCAAACACCAATTTTTACAAGAAAGAATTATGAATATTGGTCTCTAACAATGAAGGCTTTGTTCATAGGTCAAGATGTCTGGGAGATAGTCGAGCATGGTTATATAGAACCAACAGATATGACAACATATAACAATCTCACACAAGCTTAGAAAGATGCCTTGAGGGAACAGAGGAAGAAAGATGAAAAATCTCTGTTCTACATACATCAAGCCATGCATGAAAGCATACTCCCAAAAGTAGCAGCAGCAGTTAATGCTAAGCAGGCATGGGATACATTGGAGACCACCTATCAAGTTTTGGGCAAGGTAAAGACTTTCAAGTTGCAGATTATGAGAAGAGATTTTGAATCTCTATCCATGAAAGATTCAGAGACTGTAGACACATTCTACACCAGAGTTGTTGACTTGATAAACCAACTGAAATCTCATGGAGAAGACATAGAAGACCAAAGAGTTGTTGAAAAAATTCTCAAAAGTCTTCCCCCAAGATTTGAAAACTTGGTTGTGACCTTAGAAGAACACATAGACATGTTGACGTTTACCATTGATGAGCTGCAAGATTCACTCATTAATCATGAACACAGACTCAGTAGAACACAAACATCATTGGAAGGTGTATTCACATCACAATCATCCATAATCTGTGGTAGAGGCAGGGGAGAAACAACTTCATAGGAAGAGGAAGAAGTTATTTCAAAGGAGGATGAGGCACAAGTCCTGCAAATGTCAGTGCTAAAGGAGAGAATATAAATCCAAGTCAGCCAAGTAGCCATAGGTTTGATAAATAAAAAATTCAATGTCATTATTGTAAGAAATTTGGTCATTATGCATATGAATGCAGGAAGAAACAATATGACCAAGGAAGGAAAAGCCCAAATCAGTCAACCAACACCAGAACTTCGACAAGTGAAATGTTAATGGCATCAACATCTCCAATTGAATGCAATGATGTTCAAGAAAGTCCACATGAGATATGGTACTTAGATTCAGGCTACAGCAATCATATGACTGGTAATTTAAATTTGTTTTCTAGTCTAGATAATTCAGTTCAAACTGATGTTACAATTGGAAACAATGTCCAAGTTACTGTTTTAGGAAAAGGAACTGTTGATTTTCTAACCAAACAGGGGGAGAGTAAGTATATCCTTGATGTCTATCATGTTGAAGGTCTGAAACATAATTTGTTGAGTATTTGACAGCTGATACAAAAAGGCTACAGAGTCTAAATAGAAGATGATCACTGTGTGATCAAAGATAAGCATCTAAGAAACCAGCTGATAGCAAAAGTGTCAATGACAAGTAATCACTTGTTTCCATTGAGGATAGTTCTTGACATGAAAGGGAAGAAAACACAGGAGCTGTGTTCAAGGCAGAAAGCAAAGAAACAATCAAGCCTCTCGATAAGAAAGAAAATGGCAGCGCTAATTTGCAAGCTGCATTTCAAACAGAAGTTCGGGATGAATCCTAGTTGTGGCATTTCAGATTTGGACATTTGATTTTGGTGGGATGGTTATTGGGGGAAGGTTAATAAGGGAGGTTCTGGTGAGTGTATAATTGTCCTTGAGGAGTAGGAGGGATCGGGCTCAGAGCAGGAGTAGGTTTCACATGGGGTGGGTAATAGGCAGGAGAAGTTGGAGGGGCTGCAAATCCTATTGTCTTGCCATTACACACAGTTGCTAAGAAATTTGATTCGTGAACGTGAAGAACTGGTGTGGGAGACGCAAAGGAAGGTGTGGCTCTGGACTGAGCCATTACACGTGAAACATCAGGGGCGTAGCTTGGTTTGGAAACACTAGGGGTGTTACCAGAGTGAGTCATCATCGAAGGAGAGGCCATGTAAAGGTGAGGATACTGAGTAATAGAGCCAATGACTCCATCAACAGTATGGGATTCCCTCAACTTATCTCGATGTGAGGAGCCAACACAAGGAGCATCAGGTATACTGGTATATAGATAACCTGATTGGGAATAGATGAGATCAAATTGTTGTGCCTTGAAGATAGATTCCTCCTCATTTTCTAGAAGCTCAGATGCAACGTCTTTGGCGATGGGGGGAGTAAGGTTTTAAGAAACCAATCTAGGAAAATACGATCATCTAATTGGATCTTACAAAGGATACAATGATGATTCCACTCATCTATATGGTCCGTGATATGGGTAGTTGTGTTTTGTCTACATGTGTTTTGTCCACTCTAGAAGTTCTCAAAACTTGTCCTTTGCAATGCGAAGCATTGTTATCCACGTTAGGTTTCATCGATCCCTCTGACTCTAGGTTGATCACTTTCGACCTGGAACAAGGAGAACCTTGGATGCTATCTTCCATTGCCTTCCAAGTTTTGGTCACGATTCAGAATTTGGGCATTGATCGATGCATCATTGATTAGGGGTCATCCACTTGTGTTATGTCAATATTTGTTTGGCAAAAACTCGAATCCCCAACCCTTCAACCCTCTTCCACCACTCTTTGCACCTATGATGGTTGTGCTGCTCAAACCCAAGGAATCCTCACAGATGTCCCTATTCATTTAGCAGGAAAAAAATTGTTGATTTACATTGAGGTTGTCAATGCCCAACTCGATTACAACCTCCTCCTAGGACGTAGTTATATATGCAATGTGAGTCGTTGCCTTTACTGTCTTTCAACTCTTGAAGTTCCCCCACAATGGAAATATCATGACCATCGATAAAATCCATCGATCATGTGGGCCTATCAGACATCAACTAAAACTGCTACCAGGTTTACCCCATTTCACTTAGTCCATAATGTGGAATATGTTCTTCCCATTGAATGCCAGATTACATCGCTCTGCCTTGCCATCAAACTTCTACCTGATACTTCACCGTCATAACAACTCCTACTTATGCTTGAACAAACTAATGAGAACCATCGTGCCGCTCTCCAAATGTTCGAAGTGATTAAGACTCGATCGAAGTCCCACTGTGACTCCCACGTCCACCCGCACACCTTTAGCAAGGGGGACCTAGTCCTCGTTTACGACCAATCCCATGATAATACTAGAAAAGGGATGTTCAAATCCATGTGGTATGGCCCTTATAAAATCCAATGATGCCTCGGCAAAAATCATTTGAGGTTAAATAAAAATATTTATGTTCTTGTTTTTTGTCGGTTGTTATTTTAAGTCAAGGTCGAAAGACACTTTGCTCCATGAACTCTACCCTATGATCTGGTTGATCTAGGGTAGGTTCTTTTGCATGTATTAGGGAAGAAATTCCCACTACAATTTTGGTGACTCTGCTGGAGATAAATCACAATAAATGCTCAACTTCCCTTCATTTATGGGGAAATGAATAATAATGTTTTGGACCATATTTGGTGGAATTTTAGTTGTGAAGGTCAAAATGGAGGAAACAATGGTGGGAATATGATGTATAATTATGGTTTGGACCATAGAGAGATAGGTGAACAATTTTTTGTGTTAACAACTACCTCACTGGATACATAAATAGTGACTTTGCAAGAAGTATTGATGATAGGAAAAGCACTTCAAAATATGCTTTTTATTTGTAGAAAAGTTTGATACCATTGTTACCATTTCATCTTAAAAAAACAATCCATTGTTACCATTTCATCTTAAAAAAAATATGTAGCAACAACTACAACATCATGCCATGCAATGTGGCTAAGAAGACTTTTGTATTATCTTGCACATATGGAAAAGGATCCAACTCCTATTTTATGTGATAACATTTCAAGTATTCCACTATCCAAAAATCATGTATTCCAAAAGAAAAGCAAACAAATTAACACTCGCTACCTATTCATATGCAATATTGTCAACACTCAAGATATTACACTACTGTTTTGTGCTTCAAGGGGTCAACTAGATAATATCTTCACCAAATAATTGGGAAGAATCATCTTTGAATTTTAGAGATAGCACATGAATATTTCTAGTGCTAAAGATTGTAATAGTTGATATTGAGGGGGAGTGTTGAAGTGTTTAATATCCCTTATTTCAATTAACTAAAAGTATTGCTTTGCATTTATGAGTCAATTAGATAGTAGTGGTTGATTGAGAACAAATTGGTTAAGTCTTTTCTATATCTATCAAGTTGATTAGAAATCAATTTATGTTTTGGGTCCACTTAGCTAATATTGCAATATTATATATTCTGAGTTAAATGAGAAGAGAATGCATGAAATGCTCCAATGCGTTTCAATTTTTCCTTTGCATCTGAAATTTAAGATTGGGAAGACTCTAATGCTAAAGGAATCAAGACTACCTTATGTGAGGAAATGAAGAATATGTGGAAGGAAGGAGTTGGAAATGCAAAGATGGAATGATTTTAAATTCAAATAGAGATAGATAGAGAAGGTGTAGAGAAGGTTTCATTTTTGGATGTGTATCTTCTCAACTAAGAGGGATAAAAACAAACAAAAACTAGTGGGAGGGGAAAGTACAGTCATGAGGATAGATTTATAGGCCTAAAAATCATGTAGAGGAGCCAACCTCACTACTTTGGTATCAATTTTTTAAATGTATAGGAAAAAAATCAATGCCAAGAACCCAAAAATCAAACATTTTCGTTAACCAAAATATATATATACTTGTTACAAGATTCTAGTGGTTAGATGTTTTCACGATGGAATTAATGCTAGAAAAATAAATGAATTTCCATCGTAAAATTTTATGGATAGTGGAGGTGCCCCCAACTAGGATTTTAGAGTCCTCATGAAATATCTAGGTAATTCCAAATAAGTTCTTCATCACATAAAACATAAATTGGCTAGCGATGACAATTAAAATAGTAAATAAGAATCGAGGGATGAATTGGTGGTTGGAATCAATTCCAAGGCTTTCAATGTAATCAATAGCATGTTCTTTCTCGGTGTGCAATGATTTGAAATGATTATAATCTACCTAAAGAAGCTCTTCAAGATTTGATAATCTTTCTTTAGATTCAAGAATGGTTTCAACGATGTGATTTAATAGTATTAAAACATACAAAGTCTTTTGTAATTTCCATAGTGATTTCCTGGAAGTGATTTCATAGCCTCCTAGCACATGCTTGCTTATGATAGCAATCCCTACACCTTAACCATGGGCTCTTGGATTTCAATTTTTAATGCTCTTTTATATTTGGAAATATTTTTTTTTTATCTTTTTTTAAATTTTTTTCTATCATTTTTTTCATTTGGATTCTTTGTATACAGGCCTTTTTATTAGAAACATCTCACACTTCTTTGTTAAACCTATAAAACTTGAGGATAGGTATACAAAACATTTTCTTAAAATCCTTGTAACAAGAATGTCTATTTGTCAAAATTAGAACCTACACATTCTCCAGGTTTCTATTTGCATTTCTTTAGTTTTAGTCAACTCCATGCAATCCAACTAGAATTCCACATTGTTCTTAATGTAGATTTAAGCTATGTTTAGAAAGCATTTGTGCATTTGTAAACATATGCACATATTCTTAAAAGATCATGTACATTGTTTAATGTAAAAGCAAATGGGTCATGGGGTCTAAACATGGTTGTGGGACAAAAGGTTTAAGCCCTAAGTTAACCTTCTTGAGCTTAAGTGTCATCGTTATGAGAGGATAACATTGAGGCCTTAAGCCCTAAATGTAGCTTCATGTTCTTCTTGACTACTTACTACTTACAGACCATAACATAGGTCATCTCTAGGGAATATTTTGCATTAGATTTGGATATGAATACCATTATAAGTTCCTAAGGATATTCTTGAAACTTGTGAGACTCAAAATCCTAGAAAAAATCTTTGAACAAACATACAAGTTGTATGTACTATTTCTTTGCAAACCTCATATTGATATATAGATTCCACGAGTAGGTGCTATGTACTAGAAATGGACATTGAAGCATAACTATGGTTATGGAAACAACTACAATAAGCTTGATTTAAACTTTCTCAAACTTGAGCACTAGTAACATCATTTAGAAACCATGACACAAGTCATGAGTCTTTCTTTCTCTCATTATCTATAAAGAGTTCAACGTTATCAAACTTTAAAAGCTACCAAAAACAAATTTAAAATGTCAATAAAATAATATATTAGAGAAATATACATTTTCAAAAAAATAAAATATTAATTTTAATTTCATTTAAAAACATTAAATTAAAAAAAATACTATAAAAAATTATAAATGATATTTACCTGATGGAAATGCATCTTCCATGATCTTCAATGTCTCCATCAAATAATCACTCTCATGGACATTCTCATGGCTTTCCATATAACTCTGTGCAACCTTTAAAAAAACAAAAAAAAATATTATAGACTTTTAATAACAAATAAATCTTCTTAAATAAAATATAGCTTAAATAATTATGTAAAAAATATATTTTCTTACCACCTTCATACCTTGTATGCACACCATAAACCGAAATTTTCCAAACAATATTTAATATCACCATCTATTTTCTGAATTTGTTTTTTGCGATCGCTGGTCAAATCCTTATACTACAGCAATAAACACCAACAAAAAACAATGTTAAGATATATACAATTTATTTATATAATCATAATTAAAAAAAAGTAAACTAGTGACCGGTCACGTCCAAGGCGGCCAGTCGTCCAATCGGTGCAAATTGTCGGGCAAATAGGTCCCCACTTAAAAAAATGAATAGAGTCTTAAAGAGTAAAGAAAAACTTACCTTGTCTCTCAAAGAATTTAAGTTCAATATTAAAGATCCATTTCGCAAAATAAATCGATCATAGAATATGGTCCGATCATTCAAATGAACCATATTGCTTTTCTCAGAGGAATAACCCTGCATCAACATATGAGAAACCATATAGAGTAAGTAATCTAGTCTATATGAAAGATATAAATAATTTGAAAGTTATATATATTAAAAATATATATTAATATAAAATGCCTCTCAATTCTCACCGTAGTCATTTGAGCAGAAATCTCTCCTTCCTCAATCTCCCCTTCCTCCAACGAAGAAACATGAAAAACATTTTGAAGCTCTGATGGCTTCTTCTGCGCGGCAGAAGAAAAAGAAACACTAAGATGATTGTCCACATTCATATTTTCATGTTCTTCTGACTCAACAAAATATTATGTAAATCATTTATCACAAACAAGCACTGCAAAGCTAGGTCAACAAAATCATTTTCGTGCTTAAAAAATTTGGATTAGAATAAGATGAATCTGATTTATAACTGTTATGGTCTGTCATAGGCCAGTGTCAGTTCTGTTTTGTTTATTTTAAATTTTTTTAATTAAAATAAGTTATTGTTACATGTATCTAGAACTAACTTCTCTGCTATAAATAATAAAAGAATATTGAAAATCAATCTCTCTATATCCTACTTTTAATCTAAATGGTGAAAGGTTAAAACTTAATGGACTATTATAAATAATAAAAGAATATTGAAAATCAATCTCTCTATATCCTACTTTTAATCTAAATGGTGAAAGGTTAAAACTTAATGGACTATTGTAACTAAATGGTAAGTGTTGTTTTACTTATTTTCATAATTTTGATCAATATGGCCAGAAACAATGACAACTAATGTGCAACTATAATGTCGTTTTCAGTTTAACTAAAGGAATCTATGGTAAGTGATGTTTTACATATTTTTCCTAATTTTGATTTAGATGGCCAGAAACAACTAAATGTGAAACTATGTATAAAGTTGTTTTCAATTTAGCTAAAAATTCATAAATAGATTGAGAATTTGCAAAGAAACCCATAAATAAATAGGGAATTTGATATTAATTTTGACCAATCAAGTTATTTATTGAATTCATAAATTGTTTCATGATTACTGTTATTTTATTGTTTTGGCTCTTAATATCATCTTGGCAATTAAATTCTATTATTCCATATGCTATGTAAGTTCAATTTAAGAGGCATTCTTCATGAATTAGTCATTGTATGATGTATTTGGGAATTTTATTAAGAAAACTTGCAGTAACTATTAAATGTGGTTAAACATAGTAGTCAAGAATGAGTTTGAGAAAAATTCGAGGTGTGAGACAAAGTTTAATTGGACTTGAATAAGGAAATACCACAAGTTCTTGGTAAGATGATACATTTTGATATGGTCATTTCTATCCATTGAAGATGGTAGGAGATAATGCATATAGACTCATTCTACTCCAATATCGACATTGACTCAAAAGTGAATGTGGAAAAATCTTGAAATCTTTGAACCTTCGATGTTGGAACAAAAACCTAAGCAAGCCTTACCTTCTGTAGAACACTTAGAACTAGATGCTTTGGAACATTTAGTAGAATGTATAGTTTTGCAGAAGAAATCTAGAACAACCAAACAAGGATAGTATGAACTCTTGCATGTTGGGTTGAAATAATAACTTCCAAGCAAATCCAAATGGTACTCAAGGAGAAGGTAGAGGAAAAAAATCCTCACCTGATTTAGTAACATATTTTTGGGACTAAACCCTGCAAAAATGGGGAGCCATGATCCTTAAAAAATCAATATATGATTTTTCATTTATTTTTGTGCTTTCTAGGTGGAAAGATTGGAGGAATTGGCTTCTGGGTTGATTTTAGGGGTAGGTCTTAGTTTATTTATTTATGGTCCAAACTTTCTAAGGGCTTAAATGATGTTTTATGGGACTAAATTTTTATGAACAAATTTCAAACCCACTTTATGTTCTTCTACACTAAGAAATCTTCAATGATGAAACACTCACCTCACTCAAAATTCATATAAGGAAGTCATGTCCCCCACAAGTTGACCTATGTTGTTGACCTCCATGTTATTGAGTGGACTCCACATTAGATATAATTACCCACACATGTGGAACTAAGCACTTGTAGACTTTCAAGAGCATTTTGTATGGTAAAAAAAACTAACCCTAATCAAGATTTTAAGCATGAAAAAATGTTAAAGTTAAGTCTAGATGGCTATCAAGACATTGTTAAACATTAGGCATCCAGGAGAAGAAGGGGATCCATTCCTATAGTGTTATTGTATTGTAAATAGAGGGATTGGATATTAGATCATAACAAAGGAAGTATTAGATCATGTAGTAGCTATACAATCCACATTGTCACATGTAACTCTATAGACAACACCACTTTGTTTCTATTTACATTGCATATTTGAGAATTAAAAAGAAAGGAATAGCCCTCACCTATGGTTTGGTTTTTCCACATAGTGGACTTTTCAAAGGTGGTGTTTTTTTTATGGATGTGTTTTTTTCTCTAACCATTTTCCTTTTAATTTTAGTTTATTTTAGCATCGGGTGGATTTTAAGTAAGAATGAATCAAAAATATTTACTAAACATCACATAACTACAAGTTTGTAGAAAATTATAAGAATTATTGTGACAAATTGTTCTACTCGAATATCTAAGAAACTTTACATATCATACTAGTTTAAACACAATTTTCTTTGGGGCTTTTGTGATAAATTGTAGGATCTATGAGTTGGAGAAAAAAAAAGTCTTCAAACCTTATCGATAGGGAGTGAGTACAATGGACAACTGAGGGATAAATTTAATGTGTGATTTACAATGAGGGAAATGCAAATATATGAGATCTCTCACATTTTGTTAATCCTTATGGAGGCTCTCAAGAGCAGGTTTGTACTTTCTAGGGATTTTGGCATATCTAACTCTAAGGTGGTCCTAGATGGAATATATTGGGACATTGAGGACCCAAAAGAGGACCTAAAAAACTCTCTAGAGAAAGAGAAGCCAAATTTCAGTTGGAACAATTCTTTACAATATCTATTTAAAGTGCAAGAATAAGTGGACACCTAAATACTTCTAAGAATGGGAAGAAGAATGTGAAAATAAAAGATAAGAATACTATAGCAACGACAAAAAAAATGTATTGATCATAAAAACAACTAAATACATTGGAACATTGATTGTCACCCTAAAAACGAGAACTAAGGTATGTCTAAGGATTAATGCAAATTATCACAATTAGAAGGATGACGATAGGAATAACATGATGCCCATGGATTTAAATGTAGATGAGAATATTGTCTTCACTATAATACGAAAGGAGGTGAAATTGATTAGCCTCTATCCCAAGGAAGAGAAGGAGATGATGAAACTCTTCCACATCAAAATTCAAGTCAACAAACCAAGGTTGAAGATCTATTTGATTCCATTTCATATGAAAATTTAAGTTCAAAATTAAAGATCCATTTTACAAAATAAATCGATCATAGAATATGGTCCGATCATTCATATAATTCATATTGCTTTTATCAGAGGAATAACCCTACTTGAACATATGAGAAACCATCAAGATATAAAGGATATAAATAATTTGAAAGTTATGAAGGATATAAACTATTAAGTAATCTAATCTATCTCACATATGTGAAGAATATAAATAAGTCGAAAGTTATATATATTAAAAATATTTATTGTTATAAAATGCCTTTCCAGTGAAATAATCAATTCTCACTGTAGTCATTTGAGCAGAAATATATCCTTCCTCAATCTCCCATTCCTCCAGTAAAATTTGAAAAACATTTTCAAGATCTGATGACTTCTTCTTCACGGCAGAGGAAAAATAAACAATAAGATGACTGTCCACATTCATATTTTCTTGTGCTTTTTCCTCAATTTCCGTTAATTTTCTGTTTACATATGCCATGATGTGTGTCCAATTTACAAAATAGTATTCAAGTTTTTTATCATAAACAAGCACTGCAGAGCTAGGTCATCAAAATAATATTTGTGCTTAAAAAATTGGATTATAATAAGATGAAACTGATTTATAACGGTTATGGTCTGTTATAGGCCTGTTCTGTTTTTGTTTATTTTAAATTTTTTAATTAAAATAAGTTATTGTGACATGTATCTCGAACTAACTTCTTTGCTTTAAATAATAAAAGAATATTGAAAATCAATCTCTCTATGTTACTTTTAATCTAAATCGTGAAAGGTTAATGGATTATTTATCTAAATGGTAAGTGTTGTTTTATTTTCATAATTTTAATTTAGATGGTTAAAGAAAATGACAACTAAGGTGCAACTATAAAGTTGATTTTAGTTTAACTAAAGAAATATATGGTAAATGATGTTTTACATATTTTCATAATTTTGATTTAGATGGCTAGAAACAAGGCTAACTAATGTGGAACTATGTATAAAGTTGTTTTCAATTTAGCTAAAGAAATCCATTGAGAATTTGCTATTAATTTTGACCAATCAAGTTATTTATTGAATTCATAATGTGTTTCATGATTAGTGTTATTTTAATGTTTTGGCTCTTAATATTGAAGAGTGCATGATTACTGTTATTTTAATGTTTTGGCTTTTAATATTGAAGAGTGCATCTTTGATAATTAAATTCTACTATTCCATATGTTATGTAAGTTCAATTTAAGATGCATTCTCCATAAATTAGTCTTTCTTTTTATGAGGCATTTAGGAGTTTTATTAAAAAAACTTGTAGTTATTAAATGTGGTTAAACATAGTAGTCATAGAATTAGTAAGAATAGGTCTTGGGCACTTTTTACAATTTTAACCATTATAGGGCTATATACTAAAAATCATGACACACTTTAAGGTTCATGATATGGGTTGTACTTGAAAAATGGTTCACTAGTAAAATTGCATAGGCTTCATTGGGGAAGGGAGGGTATTGAAAGGTCATGCATTTTTAAATAGAATGGAGGGGTGGTCATGTTCAATATATAAAGTTGATGGAGAAAAGAGGGTTTGATATTGTGGATTTTAGACGAAAGTTGACCTCTCCATTCTCCCTTTCCGCAAACAAACTCTTTAAACATAGTTCAGCCATGCTATCTAGGAACAACTTGATGCCAAATTTATTCAAGGATATCCCTACCTAAACTTAGTCCCCATTTCAAACTTGTTTTGGACATCTACCACTTTGACATATAGATTTTGTATATGGACAACTAGGGGGAGTTAGGGTAGACATGATAGGTAGAGCATTAAGAGATGAAAAATTCATTGATGAGATCAAACAAATTCATTTGCAAGTACAAGATAAATTGAAGAAGTTATAGGAAAATTACAAGGTTGGGAATGACCAACAAAGGGTTGAGAAAAATTCGAGGTGTGAGACAAAGTTTCGTTGCACTTGAATAAGGAAATACCACAAGGTCTTGGTAAGAAGATAAAAACAGTATGATGGTCATTTCTATCCATTGAATATGGTAGAAAGCAATGCCTGTATACTCATTCCACCCCAATATCCACATTCAATCAGTAGTGAATGTGGAAAACCTAGAAATATTTGAACCTTCAATGTTGGAACAGAATCCTGAGCATGTCTTACCTTCTGTAGAGAACTTTGAACTAGATATTTAGGAAGAGTTAGTAGAATATATTGTTTTGTAGAAGAAATATAGAACAAGCAAACAAGGATAGTATGACCTCCTGCATGTTGGGTTGAAATAATAACTTCCAAGCAAAGCCAAATGGTAGTCCAAGGAGGAGGTAGAGGGAAAATTCCTCACCTCATTTAGTAAAGTATTTTTGGGACTAAACTCTACAAAAATGGGGAGCCATGATCCTTAAACAATCAATATATAATTTTTCATTTATTTTTGTGCGTCCTAGATGGAAAGTTTGGGTGAATTAACTTGTGGACCGATTTTAGGGGTCGGTATTAGTTTATTTATGTTAGGATTAATTAATCCTCCCTTTACCCATATAGTCCATTTGTTCATTTTTCCTAGATTAAGATGTCATTCTCACCCACTAATGCATGGGGGAAACACCCAAGGGACATCTTCCACTTGTTGCACCTAATTGCATGAGTTTTGGATCCCTAGGGACCAATCCCTACATTATAGGAACCCACTATGAGTGTCACCAGCAATCACCTTCAATTTCCTATGGTAGGTAGTCAGTCATGCTTAGTTATGCATCAATTACCATCTATTACATCACAACCAATTAGATTAGCGTCAGTTTGCATGATTAATAGGAGTGTGGGAGCCATTATTCACCTACCCTCACCTACCATCATCAATTAACTGATTGTAGACTGATTTGGTTATCTTGAGTTAAACTAGTGAGCTATAGTTGTGATTACTTCCACAATGAGTTAGATAGACAGTCGATTTGAGTTGGTGAATTCGAATCTTATCCACAGTATTCAAATTCTCCTTATTGTATGACCATTTTATTACTAATTAATTAAATGAAGATTGATGTAATGATAATTTGTGCAATACTTGTCTGATTTATGTGTAATTTATGTCACAAATCCGTTGTTCAGTTTACATTGATTAAATAATTCCAATGCATTCTTCTTTTCATATAGTTCTGTTGCAGCTGCAACTTTCTTCCCAAATTTTTAAAATTTTGGACCCTCCTTGTTGATTTTATCTTGCCTGGTTTTATTGGTTTCCTGAACTCGGTTGTTCCTTTGCTACAATTTTGGATTTTCCTGAGTTTGAATTGACTTCAATTGTTTACCACTTTCGGAGGATGATTGATTATTTTTTGTCTACAAATGCTTTGGACTGTGGAGTTTAAATTTGATTTGAAAATTATGTCCTTTGATCTGAATGATTTCCTTCATTGCTATCGGAAGTCTATTTATGTTTGAATCGAAATTTTAGTTCTCTTTGTCGCCGCTATTTTGGAGCTGAAACAAACTTTTTTATCGCTGCCCAGCCAAAAGTCTTTTGGAACTTGACATTTTTTATTTGGTTTTTCGGAGGTCAGTTGAACAGTAAATCGGGGCCATAGTTCTCTATGCAGCCACCGTTGCGGAAATTAAATAATGAACGTTCCAACGGTAAGTTCTATTTTTTTCGCCGATGCCTTGGTTTTATTGACCAAATTTTTACTTCGTGATGCTTTATTTTCGTTATCGGAACAGTTTTGACTATTGATCAGGGGGCTAGTCCTTTGCATTGCCGATATGGTGCCAGCATTGAGCCTTTGGCCGCCGATACATAGTCCCCAAAGCTTTCGATTGCCGATGTTTTTATGTTGACTACGGAACTTTTAGTCAGTCTGTCTCCCACCATTACGGCTGTGCGGGGAACTATCCGGCCGATGCTTTAGTGGTTCCGATCTTCGACGCTTAACTATCAAAGGTTTTTAGCATTTCGGAGTGCTGACATTGCGGAAAGGTTGAGGACTAATCGTCCAGTGCATAGTGCTCAGAGCCTCCGAACACCAACATTATTCTTGTCGCAGAACCCGTAGTCTTTATGATACTCGCCGTCGCGGCTGTTTAGTGGATTTCTGCCTGATCCTTAGCATTTTTGTTCTTAACTGCTGATAGGGTTTTCCCGCCTTTTGGTGTGTTTTTACACTATTTTATGGAATGGCGGAGTTTTCTTGTGGGTGCTAGTCGAGTCAAGGTTTGTTTGAGAGGAGGAGTGCAGCTCGAGTTTTTTGGTTTCTTGAGGAGTAGTTGTTTTCATCGGAGGGTTTCTAATTAGCTTAGATGCGACCTGAATTAAAATGAAGAGTGTTTTCTATCAGGATTGTGATTTTAGTCAAATAGCAGTTTAGAGGATTTTTCAGACCCAGCTTGCAGGATTTTCTTTGCATTATCATGTTTTCGTTTCATGCATTAATATTGTTTAAATAGTTCACTTTACAAGATGTATGTTTTAATACAGTTTGTGTTACTTTTTCAAATGCTAAGTGATCTGAGAATTGGTTATTCATGACAAGGTGATGACTACTGCAAGCAAGATATATCTAAAGTTAGAACAGAAGGGCGGTAGCAAGGAAAGAAGAGGTTGAAGCATATAAAAAGCGAGATAGAAAAAGCAAGGATAAAGTGAAGGTCTAAGATCTCAAACGGATCAACAGCAGCAGAGGCCCAGGCTTGGGAAAAGTCCATTTGTTACCAAGTTGGTCCCTTTTTATAAAGTGCTCTTAAAATCTAAATATGAAATGTAACATATTGTATGAATCATGAGCACTCACTAAAAGAAAAATTTGTGAGAATGAATAGTTCGGGGGGAGCCCAAAGGTCACTGGGGGGTAAGCCCAGAGGTCGCTGAAGGGCAGCCCAAGAGTTTTGCTTGTAGTATAAGTATAGGAGAGTTAGATAGAGAAAGGTACTTTTTCCCAGATAGATTTGTGAGAGTATGATGTAAGAAGAACTATTTTCTTTTGCATAAAGAAATTACAAGTTTCCTATTGGAGAAAGCTTTGTGGAAGGTTTCAAATGATGTGCTATGGATTTGTTGAATGTGAACTATTTCATTTTTAGCTGTTATCCATTAACTGTGAGATCATTCTAACTCTTTGAACCTATGTTCTTGTTATGAATGCGCTCTAGTTTATTCTATGAAATTTCCACTGTGGGTAATGAATGCTTTTCATAAACAATGAGCTATCTTGTTGTTCATATATCTATAAATGTTCATGTGTTTTGAAATAAGTAACAGCTATCTGTGATTTTTCTTAATGCATGCACAAAATACATTACTCATTGATAAATGATAATATTGCTCCCTAGGGATAGGTTAGATAGTTAGTTTTAGTTTTTTCTTGCTGTGTGTGGTTTAGATGCGAGAGAGTTAAGACGAGAGGTAAGAACCTACACATCACATTGTGATTGCTCCTCCTATTCTCTATCAATCTATATTTTTAGATAGGCACTTGCATATCATACTTAAATACAAAAAACTAAAAACATACGCCATGGACCGGGCCGTAACCGGTAAGACCTTTTATTTTTGTTACTTGACCTACGGTAGACGGACCGTAAACCGGACGGATTCCCCATACCAAATAGTAACAGGCTAGTTGGGAACATTTACTGGGGAGAATCCCTAACTGTTGTTACCTGCGATTTTCCAGGCCTCAATAGTTTTTGGCACTAGAAGGAGGGAAACCAGTGCATGGCTGGTCAAGGAAACTTATTTTCTCGAGATTATTCCATCGGTGATAGTTTTGAAAGTCGTCTATTTCCCAATCCAATTCCTGAAGAGAAGGGTAAACAACATTTGTATTCTGTCGATAACGAAGTAGTTAATGATCTGAGAAGACATACTAGGGCATATGTGAAGAAGATTAGAGGATTACCAATTATTCCTGTCTTACCCAGAAGAGAATATAAGAAGAAAGACCGCCCTATATTGGAAGACGTAGTGTTGGTTGGATATTTTGAAGAACTGGTAGAAACAGCCTTACAGGAAGTTGTTCAACATTTGAATCAAGTGGGCCCAAATACACCTTACCGTTCACCTGTTCATACCCCTGTTCACTCACCACCTCATTCTCCACCTAGACTCATGGCAAACATGAATGCAAATCAGCCACCCAACCCACCAAATCCACCACCTGCTTGGAGGGCTAGGTCACCTTTAAACCTGGCACCCCCTTTGCATGACTTACCTCAGACTTTTGAGAAAATGTTGCCTGAGTTTGACCCAATTGAAAAGATTTTAGTAGATGATCATTTGCAAAGATTTTACTTGGCTATAGAAGGACTAAGGGTTGAAGAACATGAAGATGTAGTCTATAGATTGTTTCCACATACCCTGAAAGGAGTAGCAGCCTCATGGTATTTTTCTCTGCCTGTAAACTCAATCACAGACTGGGATACTTTTGAAAGAATATTTAGAAGTAAATATGCAGTCCAAAAAACTCATGCAGCTCTCATGAAAGGGTTATGCGCTTTAAAGAAAGAAAGAAAGGAAAAAGTGCATAGTTTTACTCAAAGGTTTGCTTCTTATCTAAAGAATTTTTCTGAAACTGATAAACCATCTGATAAAGTTCTAAGTGAATACTATACTTCATCTCTAGGGCCTGAATTGGCCATGTTTGCCAAGATGTCAGTCAAACCTACATTATCAGAAACTTATGAAGAAGCTGAGAGAGTAGAAGCTGAAAAAGAGAGCATAGGATATTATCCTGAGCAGTCGGGAGAAAAAACTTTTGGTAAGGATGAGCAATCACATGATTTTGAAAGGATGGTGAAGATGATGCAAAAAATATCTAATAGAGTGATAGATTTGGAAAAATAAAAGGAGACTCATAAAGCATACAAGCCTTACTATGAATGGAGAGAGGACAACAATCAATCTAAACCTCCTCCACATAGTCCTGCATCAATGAATTTAACTGAGGTGGGTATGGATAATTTTGGTACCTTTCATCAGCAACCTCATTCTGAAAAAATTTCCCTCAATGGATCAATTCAATGAAATTAGTAATGAATCAGCTATTGGACTCTAAACTAACAGAAGCTGATGATGAGGAAGAAAAGGGTAATAAATCCACAGAAAAACAAGAGGATGATGCTCTGTTTTTATGGGACTGTGTCTCACTTTTTGATACAAAAGAGGAAGGTTCACTGAAACATGAAGAAACATCAGAAACAAATGTGATAACGATAAGTCAAGGTTTGTTAAATAAATACAATTCCATACTCCCAAAAATTAAGAGACTTCAAGAGAATGTAAAGAAAATTCAGAAGAACAACACAGATGATAAAATACCTGAATTTACCATTACCGGTCAAGATCTGAAACAAGTCAACATGCCTGATAAGCCTAATGTCAAGGAAAATCTCAAAGCACCTGAGACGGGGTACGATATTGTGGAGGAGATTAAAAGGGCTAAGGCAAATATTTCATTATTTGAAATGTGTAATGTACCTCAACAGAAAGAAAGATTGTTAAAAGCACTTGAAGTACCAAACAAAGAGTTTCCCACTAACAACCAACCTGTAGAAGAAATTGTTGAAGCAAGTGTGGGAGGTAAGGCTAGGTTTAAAACCCCACCATTCCTCTTGACTTTTGAGATTTTAAACCATAAGGTGCACAATTGTTTAGTAGACTCAGGGTCTGCAGTCAATGTTATGCCACTTTTAGTCTGCAAAAATATTAATGGACAACCTAAACCCACTACCTGGCAGGTTACTCAGCTAGATAGGACCAATGTGAAAGTAGTCGGGGAAATAGAAGATGCTCTGATTCACTTATCTACCAATGAAAAGATATGTCAGTACATTGATATTGTGGTAGCAAACATACCTCATGTTTATAAACTTGTTTTGAATCGAGACTGGTCAGCAAGGCTAAATGGGTATTTCGCATCAGATTGGTCACATCTATGGTTTCCTCATAAGGGAAGTCCAAACCAGATAAAGATATTAAGAGAGCCCTACATGAAACACAATGTTACTCAATTGGAAGAAAAGAATGAACCAATGAATTCTGTATTGGGAAATTATCTAATTGAGCTAGAACCGGGAAACTACCAAGCAAAAGAAGCTAGCAGTACACCAGACACCTAGCCCGATATCCTTCGATTTTCACGGGCTAATGAGATTGATTGTAAAATAGTAGATGTAGTTTTTGATAATGGGTAGGCATTTTTTTCAATCTGCATTCAAGCCTAGCCCCTCAACTTACAAGCTACCATACTTATAGGGGTGGGAAGAGAACTGACCAGTTAGTGGTTTAGTTCTCAAACTTTATTTTTCTTGGTTTTTATCTCTTGATTATCTTGCACATAAATAAACTGATTTGGTTGTTTATTTTTGATTTATTTTATTTTTGTTTGTTTAGTTAGATTTTGATTGATTTCAATAAAAGAAGAAAACTTTTGGTTGCATGGAGAGCATCAGAATTTTGGCTAACAAAAATCCTTGATCATAAGACTGTGTACTATTGATTTATCTGAAAGAATTTCCTCTAGTTTAGCAGTTTTCCTAAATGGATATGAACACATTGAAGTCATACTTAATCCTTGTAAAATAAATCAGGATCAAAAGGTATGGAATACTATTTTGAGGCTCCATCCATCTCACATTAAAAAATGTCTTAGGGGGTGATAGCAAAAGACCCATGGAAAGAAAGCAGGGTAAACAATATATTATATATAAATGATCCCATGCCAAGAATTGAAAGCCAAAAGGAAAATAAGAGTAAAAAAATCTCCTAAGAAAGCAATGTGTATCAAAACAAAGTACTGAACCATATGAGTACAAAATTGCCGAAGTTCTTCTTTGTCCGTGAGCTGAAAATTAAATACATCTCTCAGAGAAAAGGACACTATGGATAGAGGATCCTGAATAAAAATCCAGAAAGAAAGGCATGCAGGAGGACTCAAAAAGGACAAAAATTGAAAAATCACAAAGGTGCAAAATGGCATGGGAATGAGGAACGAATGAATATTTCTGTTTACCATATGTTACAATCTTGTGGTGTCCAAGCTGGAAACTACCCGAAGACATAGGTAAAAAAGTGAAATTCATATTCCTGGCCTCAAAAGAGTTATCTGGAATTATAAATCTTGGTTCCCATGGTCCCTAAATTGGACTGATATCAATGATTAAAGTACATACATTTGTCATTTGGGAAATCTAGACATCTAGAGGAATTCGGCATGCTAGTATTTATTGTCAAAACAGTCTGTTGCTCAAAGAATAAGTTTTCCAGAGATCTGGGTTCACCAGATAGTCGCCAATTGTTGCAGCTGCAACTTTCTTCCCAAATTTTTAAAATTTTGGACCCTCCTTGTTGATTTTATCTTGCCTAGTTTTATTGGTTTCCTGAACTCAGTTGTTCCTTTTCTACAATTTTGGATTTTCCTAAGTTTGAATTGAGTTCAATTGTTTACCACTTTCGGAGGATGAATGATTATTTTTTGTCTACAAATGCTTTGGACTATGGAGTTTAAAGTTGATTTGAAAATGATGTCCTTTGATCTGAATGATTTCCTTCATTGCTATCGGAAGTCTATTTATGTTTGAATCAAAATTTTAGTTCTCTTTGTCGTCGTTGTTTCGGAGGTGAAACAAACTTTTTTTATTGCTGCCCAGCTGAAAGTCTTTTGGAACTTGACATTTTTTATTTGGTTTTTCGGAGGTCAATTGAACAGTAAATCGGGGTTGTAGTTCTCTACATAGTCGTCGTTGCGGAAGTTAAATAATGAACGTTCCGATGGTAAGTTCTATTTTTTCGTCAATGCCTTGATTTTATTAACCAACTTTTTACTTGGCGATGCTTTATTTTCGCTATCGAAATGGTTTTGACTATTGATCGGGGGGCTAGTCCTTTGGGTTGCAGATACGGCAGCAGCATTGAGCCTTTGGTTTCCGATACATAGTCCCCAAAGCTTTTGACCGTTGATGTTTTTATGTTGATTGCGGAACTTTTAGTTAGTCTGTCTCCCGTCGTTGTGGCTGTGCAGGGAACTGTCCGGCCGATGCTTTAGTGGTTTCGATCTCCGACGCTTAACTATCGAGGGTTTTTAGCGTTTGGGAGTGCCGACGTTGTAGAAAAGTTGAGGACTAATCGTCCAACGCATAGTGCTCAGAGCCTCAGGTCATCGACGTTATTCTTGTCGCGGAACCCATAGTCTTTATGCTACCCACCGTTGCGGCTGTTTAGTGGATTTCTGCCCGATCCTTAGCGTTTTTGTTCCCGACTGCTGATAGGGTTTTCCCGCCTTTTGGTGTGTTTGTACACTATTTTATGGAATGACGGATTTTTATCGTGGGTGCTGGTCAAGTCATGGTTTGTCTGAGAGGAGGAGTGTAGCTCGGGTTTTTTGGTTTCTTGAGGAGTATTTGTTACATTGTCCTGGTTCATGTTTTCGTCGGAGGGTTTCTAATTAGCTCAGATGCGGCCTGAATTAAGATGAAGAGTATTTTCTATCAAGATTTTGATTTTAGTCGAACAACGGTTTAGAGGATTTTTCGGACCCGACTTGCAGGATTTTATTTGCATTGTCATGTTTTCTTTTCATGCATTAATATTTTTTAAATAGTTCACTTTACAAGATGTATGTTTTAATACAGTTTGTGTTACTTTGTCAAACGCTAAGTAATCTAAGAACTGGTTATTCATGATAGGGTGATGACTACTGCAAGCAAGATATACCTAAAAGTCAGAACAAAAGGGAGGCAGCAAGGAAAGAAGAGGCTGAAGCATATAAAAAGTGAGATAGAAAAAGGAAGGATAAAGTGAAGGTCTGAGATCTCAAATAGATCAACAGCAGTAGAGGCCCAGGCTTGGGAAAAGTTCATCTATTACCAAGCTAGTCCCTTTTTATAAAGTGCTCTTAAAATCTAAATTTGAAATGTAACGTATTGTATGAATCATGAGCACTCACTAAAAGACAAATTTGTGAGAATGAACGGTTGGGGGGGAGCCCAAAGGTCACCGAAGGGCAGCCCAAGATTTTTGCTTGTAGTATAAGTATAGGAGAGTTAGATAGATAAAGGGACTTTTTCCCAGATAGATTTGTGAGAGTATGATGTAATAAGAACTATTTCCTTTTGCATAAAGAATTTACAAGTTTCCTATTGTAGAAAGCTTTGTGGAAGGTTTCAAATGCTGTGCTATGGATTTGTTGAATGTGAACTATTTCGTTTTCAGCTGTTATCCATTAACTGTGAGATCATTCTAACTCTTTTGAACCTATGTTCTTGTTATGAATGCGCTCTAGTTTATTCTATGAAATTTCCACTATGGGTAATGAATGCTTTTCATAAACAATGAGCTATCTTGGTGTTCATATATCTATAAATGTTCATGTGTTTTGAAATAAGTAACAACTATCTGTGATTTTTCTTAATGCATGCACAAAATACATTACTCATTGATAAATGATAATCTTGCTCCCTAGGGATAGGTTAGATAGTTAGTTCTAGTTTTTTCTTGCTGTGTGTGGTTTAGATGCGAGAGAGTTAAGATGAGAGGTAAGAACCTGCGCATCACATTATGACCGCTCCTCGTATTCTCTATCAATCTGCATTTTTAGATATGCACTTGCATCTCATACTTAAATACAAAAAACTAAAAACTAAAAATATTTCCTTTTGCATAAAGAATTTACAAGTTTCCTGTTGTAGAAAGCTTTGTGGAAGGTTTCAAATGCTGTGCTATGGATTTGTTGGATGTGAACTATTTTGTTTTTAGCTGTTATCCATTAACTGTGAGATCATTCTAACTCTTTTGAACCTATGTTCTTGTTATGAATGCGCTCTAGTTTATTCTATGAAATTTCCACTATGGGTAATGAATGCTTTTCATAAACAATGAGCTATCTTGGTGTTCATATATCTATAAATGTTCATGTGTTTTGAAATAAGTAACAACTATCTATGATTTTTCTTAATGCATGCACAAAATACATTACCCATTGATAAATGATAATCTTTCTCCCTAGGGATAGGTTAGATAGTTAGTTCTAGTTTTTTCTTGCTGTGTGTGGTTTAGATGCGAGAGAGTTAAGGCGAGAGGTAAGAACCTGCGCATCACATTATGACCTCTCCTCGTATTCTCTATCGATCTGCATTTTTATATATGCACTTGCATCTCATACTTAAATACAAAAAACTAAAAACATACGCGGTGGACCGAGCCGCAACCGGTAAAACCTTTTATTTTTGTTACTTGACCTACGGTAATCGGACCGTAAACCAGACGGATTCCCCATACCAAACAGTAACGGGCTAGTTGGGAATGCTTACTGGGGAGAATCCCTAACTGTTGTTACCTGCGATTTTCCAGGCCTCAACAAGTTCTCATTTTGGCTCGTAGATATATGGTTCATGAAATTTAAAAATTTATTTATGGTCCAAATTTTATAAGAGATTAAATAATGGTTTACGTGGATAAAATTTTATGAACAATGTTCATACCCACTTTATGTTCTTCTACACTAAGAAATTTCCAATGATGAAAATATCACCTCACTCAAAATTCATATAAGGAAGTTATGTCTCCCACAAGTTGACCTATGCTCTTGACCACCATGTTATTGAGTGGACTCCACATTAGCTCTAATTACCCATACATATGGAGCTAGGCACTTGTAGACTTTCAAGAGCATTTTGTATGGTAAAAAACACTAACCCTAATCAAGAGTTTAGGCATGAAAAAATGCTAAACATAAGCCTAGATGGCTATCAATACATTGTTAAAAATTGGGCATCTAGGAGAAGAATGGGATCCATTCCTATGGTGTTATTGTATTGTAAAAAGAGGGATTGGATATTAGAGAATAACAAAGGAAGTAGTAGATCATGCAGTATATATACAAGCAACAGTTTCACATGCAATTCTATAGACAATACCACTTTGTTTATATTTACATTGCATATTTGAGAATTAAAGAGAAAGGAATAGCCCCTCACTTATGGTTTGGTTTTTCCACATAGTGTATTTTTCCAAGGTATGTTGTGTTATTTTAATGGATTTGTTTTTATTTTCTCTAACCATTTTCCTTTTAATTTTAGTTTATGTTAGCATCTAGTGGATTGTAGGTAACAATGAATTAGAAATATTTACTAAACATTACCTAACTAAAAGTTTGTAGAAAATTGTAAGAATTATTGTGACAAACTGTTCTACCTCAATATCTAAGAAAAATTACATATCATACTAGTATAAACATAGTTTTCTTTGGGGATTTTGTGATAAATTGTAGGATCAATGAGTTGGAGAAAAAAATTCTTCAAATCTTATCGATGGGGAATGAGTACAATGAACAACTAAGGGATAAATTTAATGTGTGATTTACAATGAGGGAAATACAAATCTATGAGATCTCTCACATTATGTCAATCCTTATGGAGGCTCTCAAGAGCAGGTTTTTACTTACTAGGGATTTTGGCATATCTAACTCCAAGGTGGTCCTAGATGGGAAATTTTGGGACACTAAGGACCCAAAAGAGGACCTAAAAAAATCTATAGAGAAAGAGAAACCAAATTCCAGTTGGAACAATTCTTTACAATATCTATCTAAAGTGCAAGAATAAGTGGGCACCTAAATACTTCCAAGGATGGGAAAAAGAATGTGAAAGGAAAAGATAAGAATACTATAGCAATGCCACAACATTGTAATGATAAAAAAACAACTACAGGCATTGGAACATTGATGGTCACACTAAAAACAAGAACTAGAAGATATGTCTAAGGATGAATGCAAATGATCACAAGAAGAATGATGAGAAGAATGACATGATGACCATGGATTTAAATGTAGATGAGAATATTGTCTTCACTACAATGCAGAATGAGGTGAACTTGATTAGCCTCTATCCCAAGGAAGATAAGGAGCTTTTGAAACTCTTCCACATCAAGATTCACGTCCAACAGAACAAATTTAAAAATCTATTTGACTCCATTTCATATGGAAATTTTAAAGAAAAAGAACCCTAACTAATATAGGATTAGAAGTTCATGATCTTCATGGCCCCCACCCATTGGTATGTGTGAATAAGGATGAACAACTTAGGTTTAGATAATAGTGGACAATTAAATTCACAATAAGTGCATATTATATTAATGAAATGGGAGTAGATGTAGTACCACTTGATGTTTTTTGGTGTAGTGTTGGAAGGCCGTAAATTTATATGCCAGATGTAATATTCATGAGGAGATAAATCCAATGCAAGTTGATAAAGTATGAGAAATATCTCATTATCAATGCACACAAAGGTAAATCAAGATCTCTTTGTTAAGTTCCAACCAACCCAAGAATATGATTAGTTTAAGTAAAAAGTTTGTATTTCTTTTCTTAATACATAATTAGAAAGATGACAAATCAATAAACATAAAGGAATCTCTAGAGGGATGTACTGGAGAGTAGAAACAACAATTAGAGAATATTTTGTAGGCATAGAGAGAAGTTCTCTAAGATCCTAAATGGATACCTCATAGGAGGAATGTGGAACACAAGATACAATTATTTCCTAATTAACCATCTCCAAACATTGGACTGTATAGATATACCATCTTGAAAGAAGAATTAAAGAATCCGTTGTAGAATCTTCTAAAGTAGGTAGTAATTTAACCAAGCAACTCAACTTGTGCATCACCTATTATAATAGTATCTAATAAGAATGGGATTTGGAGAAATTTTATTGATAGACTTGACACAAAACTAGTTGATAAGTGTAGGGCTCATAACCTCCTTTGATCGATGTAAACATGGGGAGATATTAACGACAACATTCTTCAACATATAGGGACAACGTGTAATGATGAGATACAAACTGATAATGAAGGGGATTCTAACAAAAGAATAGAGTGGATCCCATGGTTTGACAGGATTAGGGAACTGGTTTGTACATAAAGAATATTCAGTGGGATCCCCATGGTTTTGAGCATGTTGGGGGACCAATTTGATGATTGGTGGGATGCCCATGGCTTTTGTTGTGTCAGTGAATCAATTTGATGATGGATGGATTTCCCACAGTTGTGAGTGGGTCAGGGAACTTTTTCCAAAATGATGTGAGGGTTGTTTTGCAAACATAAAGATGGGTTCCCCATGAATCAATGTCATGCATATTGTTCATGTGGTAATAATTAAATAGAATTCGTTTCTTTGGATGGAGGGGGACCAATTGTTTTCTTTGTGGGGGTGATGATACAAAGAAGAGTGTATATGGTAAATTGATTATGAGGGTATGAGTTTTCAGTTGTGAATTTATATCGTAACATGTGCCAATGAATTTGAAGGAATTAATTGCTAAAAGGGGGAGAGTAAATGCACAATTATCAATACAATGAACTATGGGTTGACCTTTCCAATCTGGGTGAAATTCCTTGGGATTGTGGGGGTTTGACATCATAGGTTCCAAATTATGGTGGTTGTGTGGTAATAGTGTGCACACCCATGGTGAGAGCATGATATTCTCAGTACAGATGTTGATTGCACATCCTTACCAATAACTTAGGAACCTATGGTTATTAGCGGGAGAACTATTGAATGCAATGTGAACAGAAGGAAAAAACTGCATATATGTCAGTTGTAGAACGATACTTGTGATCTATGAGTCTTGTGGCATTTCCGAAAGGGTTGGAAGCTAAATGTCGTGGCTATTTTCCTGTGATTTTCCTTCACACATGACACAGATACCCAAGTGTAATAGAGAACATCCAACACTTTATTTACATTTAAATAATAGAAATATTGCAACAAGATTTTAATGGCAGAGAAAAATGTGTCGTTGACTTTAGAAAATGAAGTGGGAATAATGAACCTAGAAAAAATCATGTGTGATGCAATTTATTACACAAGTGAGTTTCCTTCCAAATATTAATAATACTTGTGATACATTAAATTTTCTTGATATTGATGGCACATACATGTGTTTCTCTCATGTTATGCAACTCAACAAAATTAACTTAGTGATATTTCTAAAGATGATGATTATGTTGCTATTTCATAAGATAAGCTTGATAATGAAGATGACGAAATTGGTTGTTTCAAAAATCCTAGAAAGGTATTTGTTTCAAAACTCGTGAACCTAATGGGATATGATGGAAATGTTTTAGGAAACAATGGGAAAGGCATCCAAAAGCCCATATACATAAGTATTAGGCCAAGAAATGAAGGTCTCAGTTATGAAGGTTAGACAAGCACCATTGACATCAAATTTGTGAAAGATGAAACATTTATAGAAGGTGAACTATCTACAGGTAGTAGCAACAACAAAGAACTAGGATAAAAACAACAACAACAAACCGAATGCAATAGTAGGAACAATGTTGTAGTTATTGTGGCAAAATAGAAAATGAAAAAACAAAAATGTTGGAACTTGCATCCTTGCAGTATTTGTGGTTCTACCAATCATGATCATCAGAATGTTGGAATGTATAATATTGAAGCCTTGTATACATGTACATTGTGATTGAATAGATATGCATGAATGAAAGAAAGTTAATTCCATGTTGAAAGGATAGACTACAAGGTGAAATATTGTAATGTACAACATCTTTGACATAAAAAGGTCCATGAATTAGTTAATCCAAAAAAGTCAAATTGATTAAGGTGAAGTTCAAAAATTCACATGTTAAATTCTCATGCTTAAGGAAAGAGTCTCTAGTCTATTCTACTTGAATCATTTCTTTGAGTAAATCAAATCATGAGTCATTTTCTTGTATTAGTTGGTGGTAAATCCAAAACTACATGTAATGGTTGATGGTAAGCCAAAACCATGGATACGTTGTTATGGTTGAGGGTAAGCCAAAACCATGGATATGATGTATTTGGTTGTGGGTACTAAGTTGAAGAATATCCATGAGATGGTTGAGGGTCATCCAAAGAAACTCTTGTTGTGAAGATGAAACAGTTCAAATGATTGAATCAAAGTTTGAGACTTATCAAAGAATGGTGCAAGAATATTCAAATGAAAATGCAAATGAAGATGAAGAAGACTAAAGATGATGCAGGGTACATAAGAGTAAAGATGAAAGAGTTTGAATATGAAGCAAAGTACACAAGACCAAAGATAGAGACAAGTTAGACATCCAAATTGGGTGGCAAGTATTCATTAAGGGGGAGTATGTAGAATAATTCATACTTGATATATCTAATGGTGAGAATATAATTTAAATGTAAATATGCATATAATGCGCAAAAATATATGTATGAATCGGAGATGAAGACAAAGAAACAAAGAGGTAAATTAGGGATGAGGATCTCATGGAGATCACTTTAGAGATTCAAGAAATAAATGGAGATAGTTATGGATATAGTTGAACGAACATTCTTATTATAATATGATTGTTATGGTCACCTATTCCTATATAAGGGTAGTCATTGTACTCTATTGTATCATGAGAAAATCATATATCAATACAATGTGAGAGATTTCATAATGTTTGTGTTCTTATGACGTGTAGATTGTGTAATAGTGGGGTTGTTCAAAGCCAACTACAGGGAAAAAGGAAAAGAAAAAAATGTTAGCCATATTTGATGGGTTTCTTCAAAAAAATCAATAGATGAGGTGGGAGGATAAAATGTTGTCAAGGTTGTTATAGATTGTGCCTAAAACAATTTGCTTGCTAGAGTTTAAATGAGGATGAATATCCAACAATTATTTAGACTCCTTGTTCTGTACACTACATTAACCTCTTTAAAGATATCAACAAAATTTTATGGGTTGGAAAAACTATAATTGAAGTAAAAATGCTATAGATTTTTATCATTCATCATGTAGCATTCATAACAATATATAGAAAACATACTAACTTCTATCTTCTTCGATGTCTTGAGACTAAATCTGGTTTTGCACTCATTATGTTACAATGCCTATTTAAATTGCATCAAAACATAACACAAATGTTTGTACGAATGGCCTGGCAGAGGTGGAAGGGTTCTCATTTTGCAAATGGTTCACATGTTTGATAGCTATCATCCATTCTTTGGGATGTGTTTGAGAGTATTGATTAAATGAGAGAAAATCTTCATGAAATAATGGAACATGAAAAATATATGATTGACATAGACACCCAGAATAAGGTGTGGGATCGTAGGATTATTAGGTGAAAAATGCTTAATACTCCTCTTGAAATTGTATTCCTACTCAATCCCAAAATGGTTTCACAAAAAAATATCTTTAGATATAAAGGTGATGCAAAATTAAAAAACCTTTATAAGTTATGATGGTGATGATTTTACTTTAAAAGTAACTAGGTCATTTGAATGTGAGAAAAATTAGAATGAATATGCATTTATCCATTCACTAAAGAAGAATTGCTTAACCACATAAAAGGCACAATATTTGATGTTTGTACACTCAAATATAGGTCTTTTTATCTACACAACTACAATAACAAACATTATCTACTACCACGTGTCATATTGACCTAAGTAATGGCTTTTAGTTTTGGCTTAAGCTCATAAACCATAAGAGCAATAATCTAGATTATTAGGTTTAGTTGCATTTTGCATAAGATTTGTTTAAAAAATTGTGAGATCTTTATATAATTATAAGAAAATTTTAAAATCTAAATGTAATTAAAATATATATATCTAATTATTGATAAGGTAAATCTCCTATTTTCACATTTTTTTTGGCTCATTTTTAGCATATAAATGATCGGCTAAATATTTACACTTTCAATATATATAATTGTGAGTAAAAGAAAAATCCTGCCAAGACTGCCATGAGTCACATAAAAATAGATGTGTTGCCTAACAGTAAGATCATTCGTCATTTTTATTTTTATTTTTATATTTCTGTTCCCTAACCGCGAAAAAAAGTTTTCAGAGAGAAACCACCGGATTTGGATTCGAGAGTGACAGTGACCAGAGGTCTCTCAATACTTGTTTAAAGTTGACATAGTTAAGGTTCTGGATTTTTTAAGGCAATTTTCCACTGTTATCTTGCTGGCAAGGCCGTTGGTTTTGCCATGGTTTCTGCCTCCTGTTCAAATTCTGGTCATTATTAATCCGATCTTCCATTAAAAAAAGTCTGTTAATCATCAATCGGCCATAGAGTGCACTCCTTCAAATCTAGGTTACTTCTGTATGTTGCGTATGCCGCAACGACAGATCTTGCCACAGAAAATTTCCTGGTTACCAAAAACGACTTCCTATATTCTTAAATACCTAAAACGACTTCTTATATTCTTAAATAGCTATGCTCAGGCTTTGAGGGAGGAATGTAATTATACGTCTGCTTCGCTCCAAGGGGGTATAAATCTTAGCAGCTAACCTGCTTATAGTTTAAGCGGCTAGGGTGGCTGAAATAAGGGTGGTAGGAACGGAGGAAAGGCAGACCGTCCAGGTGTGGATTTAGGATCTGTAATTCTGTAACTGCCTTCTGTACTGTTGTAAATATTAATTATTAGCTCATCCACATATTAAATTAAAGAAGTCTTTTTAGCATCTGTTACAGAATTAAATTGTTGAAGCTAAGTTTGAAGGTAGATGGTTATTATAGTTTTGATGTAACTTCTTAGAAGTTTTTTTATAAGAAAAAAGATTGTAAATATGTAGATTAGACAGAGATAGTATAGAACACACAGACAGAATAGATAGAGAAGTGAGGAGAAGAAGGAAAAACTCTGTGAAGATTTTCAATCTTAAGCTTCTGTGTTTTGTGAAAGTGTTAAGAGCCAAAGCTCTGTAAAAAGTGAAACATTTATCCAAAAATTCTTCCAACAAGTCTACCATCGGGGTTGCCGCCATTCCCCACAGTAGCTCCGCAAACAAGTTTAGGGTAAATCTCATTGAACTGCCATGAAGGAATGTATCCTTCTACGGGTTTAGGATGAGATCCGCGAGAGCATCTAAAAGTTTAAGGTGTACTGTTAAATCAGTCAAGCCTAAATAAAACTTCCGAATTACAAAAGAATCAAATCCCTATGCTCAGGCTTTGAGGAGGATCGCTATACATGCTTACAGTTTGAGCAGCTACGGTCGTTGAAATAAGGGTGGTAGATGGAGCCGAGGAAAGGGCAGATCTTCCAGGATATGCATGATGCAAGTAATATCCTCTAAGACGCTTTCTAGATACAAATCCGTTAGAAAATAGCCACTGATTCTTATGACAGTGATTAAGTGATTAAGGCAGGAGGGCAGTGATTCAGTTCAATCTAACCAAATTAATATGAAACAAATTCCGAACTAAAATAAACTATAGCGCTTGTCCATGCCTAATATGCATAAAAACATACATTTTTATTTCAAAAAAGTTTTTGTATTATCTAAAAATGATAAGAAAAGAAAAGTACCTGGCCTTTGGCACTTGCGTGACTGTTCAGGTTGGCCATATTCTTACTTTGGGATCTGAAAAGCAATTACAGTAAGCAAAAGGTAACAAGGACAGTAATGGCTATGACATATTTAAAAAAAAAATCTATCAAGTTAATAGATTTACCTGAAAGTTGAAACTCAGCTTTAGGCCCTAACCCTTGCGGTTGACACTGTTCAGTCCAAGAAAGAAGGATAGAAAGCAGAAGGTAATAAGATTGATCATAATGGCAATAAGGTATTTATATTTTTGAAAAGTGGACAATGTTAAAATAAAAAGGAAAATTAATTTTTTTTGGGGTGCTGTCTAAACTTCTTTCCGGCTAAAATGGAAGAGGATGTGAAGTTTTCCATTTAAAATGGCTTGACCATTTATAACTAGAGTTCCATAAATTCGGCATTGGTGGAGGATATAGAATAAGTTATTTTATTTAGATAACATATTTAGATTTATAAGTTTAGGTCATTATTTTGGATTGAAAAAATAATACATATAAATAGTTAATTAAATATTTAATAACATATATTTTATTAGTGAAATATGTAAATTTTAATAAATATTATAATTAAAAAATATATTTTATGTCATGATGTTTTCACTAACTAACTGAAACCAAAAATATTAAAGGATACTCCTAATTTCATTAGAAAACATTTTGTTGAGCACCCTCCCAATACATATTTTCAATTAAAAAAACCATATTTTTATAATATATTCCTTATTTTTACTAGAAACTTTTTTTTATACCCCCAATACCTATAAACCCCCCATGCCCTATTCCCAGCCCCTCAATACCTACAATATATTGGCCTTATTTTTCACAATTAAAAACCCCACTTTATGAATGAAGTGATAAGATATTGTTCAACAAGGTGAATCCCCGTGTTTTATGTAAATATAGACATTTTGTTAAAATAAAAAATGACCATATAAAAAAATCCCCCAAAATAACCAATTAGCAAATTTTTGACCCAAAAAATTTCATTTCCTTAAACATAAGGACATTATCCAGAAAGGTTCACTAAATGAATATGGGTGATCAAATTAATTTTTGCTACTTTTAGGAGATCAAATTCTATTTTGAGACATACTTTTAACTTGGTAAAAAATGATTAGAATGCACATTGCCAACACACCCTAGGGAGTCACATGCATTAATGGAGTAATTTAGATACTGAACAAAGGAAACCCTTTTTTGTTATTTTTTTTCCAAATCCAATAGGAATTTTCCTTTGAAGTTTTAATTCCACTTGATTGATGGGGATTTTGACCACTAAGATGTTCTTCTTTATCATGGGTTGAATCTTTCTGTATTAAAGTACATATTCCTCATCACTTGAGGAATCAATTTTTTCTTCTTTGATTATTTTTATTGTTGGTTCATCATTTTCAACAACATGAACATGATGCATTTTCTTGTTCGACTTCTTGTTAAAGGGGCCTTTATTTCTGGGACAATCTCTAGAGTTGTGTCCCTTCTCATCATATGTGTAGAATCTAGCACTAATATGTATCTTTTGGGTTTCCTTTGTCTTTTGTGATGATGATCCTCCCTCTTGTTGTGATGATGTTCCTCCCTCTTGTTCTGATTTCTTCTGGTGTGAACTATGAGAGCTTGGTCATTAGTTGCTCCCATATTCTCTTCTCTTGTTATGAGTCGAGCTTCTTCTTGGGTGCATACTTCCCAAAGTCTTCTAAAGGTGATCAACTCCTTTCTGGCACATATTCCTTGAATGAATGAGTCATGTGATATTGGGAGACCATTCAAGGTGGTCATAACAATCTCTCCTTCTACCTTTTCTTCAATTGCTTCAAGTTGTTCCTTGATTTGAGCGACCCTTGTAAAGTAGGATTTTATGGTCTTTGAGTTTTGGATCTTCACATTCTTTAGTTGGTTCCTTAATGTCATCTTAAGGTTGATTTTCTTTCCTTAGAATAATGTTGTCAAGGAATTGAACATCTCCTTGGGTGTCTTTAAAGATGACACATGAGGAATGATATGATCTTTAATGGAATCTACAATAATTCTCTTGGCCATTACCAAGTTCTTCTTGTAGATAGCCTTTGCTTCATCTCCCTCTGGTGTTGGAAATTCCTCACTAATATATTCGTCCAAATCATTTTCTTCAAGGATAAGACAGATCATGTACTTTCATGCTCATAAGTTATCCGATCCCTCGACTTTATCCTCAACCTTGGTGTGTTATGTCATTTTGAAATGAGAACCTCGAATGGAAATAGCAATGAAATAGATCTTACCATTTTCAGATGCCCAAGATGAATATGGATCTAGATAACCTAGGGTTCCATAGAGAAACTCTAATTTTAAAAGCTTTGAATCTTGAAATTATGTCTAGATAGAAATATGTTCCTCCTTGAGGTGAGTTGTTCAATGAGGTCCTTTTCCAAATTTAGTGGAGGGAAACTCCAAAAACTTGATGCCCTAGTTTCCTCCAGCAGCAGAGACGAGGTCAAATATGAAAGTTATTCAATCTTGATTGTTCATCCTCCAAAAAATCAACCCTCCTAGGGAGCACCTAGGGAGAGTTATTGTACCTTTCTTTTTCTAAAGTCGGTGGAGAGAATACCTTGAAATTGGAAGCACTAGTTACTGCGCCTGAAGAGTGCCTTCTTTCAGAGTGGCTCTGATACCATGTTAGAGTTGGAACTTTAATTCAATTATGTTAGATCTTTAATATGAAAGATAGCCAAGCAAAACAATACACAATAACACAAATGTTTTCCTCGGGAAAACCATAAAGGAAAAAAGCACACAAACTTCTTTAGAATAGTTTTGTCAATAAGTACAATGTCAAACCACGAGAGAATACCCAAAGAAAAGATATCTTCGATAATTTCTTCTTCTTCTCACGTTGGTGCACTTCTCACTCTATGTTTAGCGAATTGATTGAGTGAGTGTGTGTAAAATAGGGAGGACGCCTCCCTATTTATATTATTCAATTTTGTGACTCACTTACCTAACTAGGTCATGCAGGTTCTCTATTTGGGCCCGACCTACCTAGGAAAAATCAAAATTTATTTTATATAATACTTTTGTGGGTAGTATTGCCCCGACTTACAACAAAGGTTTTACCTCATGACTTTTACATGACCAATTACAAAAATGACATCCTTGAACGGAAGAAAAACATTTCCAATGAAAGAACAACAAAATACAATAATAATATACCATAGAATATCTTCTAAAGTTACACTTTCCACAACATTCAATTGTACCTTCACTTTAAAAAAAAATATGCATAAATCAATTTAGTTAATCTCTTTCGTGTAAATGTTTTAAACCAATTAATGGAGTAATTCCTTTAAGAACTTATTGTTTTTTAAGGTTATTCATGGCAAGCACAATGTATGATACTATTCAGTAATCTTACTATTGCAGCTACAACCTTTTCCCAAATTTTTGAAAATTTTGGGACCCTCCTTTCATTTTTATCTAGCCTGGGATTGTTTGGTTTCCTGAAATTTGTCTTTCCTCTGCTATAAATTTTGATCTTTTGAAGTCAGAAGTAGGGCCAACTGTGTTTCTTTCATTTTGGGATTTGAATAATCTAGCATTGTTGTTGTCTAGCCAATGCATAAAATACTGTCGAGTTTTGTTTTATCTTTCAAAGCTTAATGTTTGAATCTTGATGATTTTCTTTCATTTCGGGAGTTTATTGACGAATGAGTCGGGGCATTAGTCTTCTACGTCGCCGTCGTTTCGGAAAGCAAATAGTGAACGTCTCGATGGATAGTTCTTTTTCTCACCGATCCGTGGCCTTTATTTTTCTGGTTTTATTGTTCAAAGCTTTCGATTGTCGATGAATTTTTTTTCTTTTTTTTTTCGCTATCAAAATGTTTTTTGACAGTGGTCGGAGGTGTAGTCCTCTATGACGCCGACGTTTCGAAGGGCCTGTCCTTTATGTCACCGACACTATGAAGAGTATTGTGGTTTGAAGTTCCAATGTAGTTAAAGATTAGTCCTTTCACTCGTCGGTTCCGATGTAGTTAAAGGTTAGTCTTCCCGACCTCCGATGCTTAACCATCGTGACTTTAGTGCTTGGCGTTGCCAAGACTATGGCAGTGCTTAGATTTGATTCGTCGACACTGCGGAGGTGCTTAGATTTGAAGCTTCGACCTTTAGCTTTAGAGCTTCCGATCGGCGACGATTTTATGTTATCGCGGGACTCGTAATCTGTCTGCTGCTCGCCATTGCAGCAGCCTATAGGACTTTTTTACCGATGTCTAGTGCTTCCAAAGGCCGATAGGGTTTTTCCCTCTATCTCTCTTACTGAAGGTTTATATATAGAGGTGGATCATTTTGTATTATTTATCCTTGTGGAAACTCGCGTCTGCTCCAGTTCTTGTCGATTGAGCTGTTTAGCATGCCCAGCTGTCCATATTTCACTCGTTGGCATGCTATCGTGGAGGTTTTGGGTCATCGCATCAATTGCACAGCGTTTCTCGAGGTAGGCAAACCACGATTTCCTTTTTCTTGATTTTTATTGGTCATTTTGAGAACCATGGTTTTCCCTGGTTAGGTTTTCCCGTAATTGTGTAGTCATCCATTTAGAATGAATATTTATCCTCGCAGTATACATATTAGCTAGTTTGACAGTTTTCTTTGGTAGTGGGGGTTTTCTGAGCCTGTGTTTTGAGCCGTTATGGTTGTTTTATCCCTGTCTGAAAGATTAAGTGGTCGGTGCAGACAAGCATTACATTGTCTGCACCACCTTTTTTGGGGTTGTTTATGGCCATCCGGGGGGGGGTTTCATTTTTCGTATGCATTTACCCTATTTTCGTGGGACGACAGAGGTTTTTGATTTTTGATTGAGTTAGGGATTTCCACGATGAGAACACAGTATAGGGTCTCACATTTTAGGATTAGCCTTATTGATAGTGTGGTTCCTGTTTTATTGAAGAGTTAGATTATTTTGAATGCAGTCCAGATTAAATGATGAGTTTTTCTATTAGGGTTTTGTTCTTAGTTATAGACGGTGGACTTAGAATATTTTAAGACACAACTTGCAGGAGTTTCTTTGCCTTGTCATTTTTTCTTTTCATGCATTAATGCTTTGTATAGTTTATTTTTAAGGATGCATATGGAAGAGGTAAATAGGTTGATACAGTTTTTTTTCTTCATTACTAAAACACTTACTAAAAGCTCAAATGGTCTAAGAACATACTGTGTTTATGACAGGGTGACTGTTGCAAAGGAGATATGTCTAAAAGACAAAAGAAGAAGGCTCCAGTTGTGGAAGGAGAACCAGAAGTTGAAATCATCACCAAGGTAGAATACATATATGAAGATACCAAAGCCACCATCGAGATCGAGTCAGATTATAAATGGGGTGAGATATATAGGATAATTGAAAATTAGAATGTGCCTGATGCAAGATTTGAAGAGATGACTATTTATGCAAATATTGAGAAATCGACTCTTATGAAAGTAGCCATAAGACCGAAGTTGTTCCCATGCTCAGAGGTGATCGGTTGGATTCTGCCTAGGGTAGATGTAACTACGATGATCCTAGAAAATACTTCTAAATAGGTCTATGCTACATACAACCCTGCTTATGTCTGCATGGCATATCATCTGCCTCCTGCTCAGATTTACCTAACAGAAAGCTGGTTGAAAGAGATAGCTATGGACCTGGTAGAAACAGTAAAAAGAATGATGATACAAAGGAAGAACTTTCAAACCAAGCCATTAGGTGAATATCATACATCCACTCTCCGGAATCCTTATATATTTATTGCACTAATGCTGAATAGGATTCTTGGGAGAGCTCACGGAAAAAGCTTCAAATTGGGATGGATACCAATTATTTTTTATGTGGCCACTCAAGGAACCATATTCAATTGGGAAAACATAGTGTCCAATAGCATCTCAACATGCATATCTTCAGCCTTGGGAGGAGTGTCACAAAATAAGTCAGAGTTCTACATGAGCTCTATCCTAGTTGACTGTATACGATGTACCCAGTCTTTTCCAGCCTTGAGGTGTAATTGGGATAGGGACAAGACCCCGGTATACACTGCATATAAATTATTTTGGGCACACAAATACCATGGCTACTAGAGAGAAATATGTGAACACTTCATCATGATGTTGTACACTCTAATTTTCCTAACCGAGTGCAACTGCATGTCCGAAGAAGCGTTCAATGTCATTGAGGAATACGGAGACTATTATTTAACTGAGGAAGGCATGTATATCAGAATGTATGGGGGTTCCAAAGCACCTTCTCTACTCCCTAAATATGCCACTGATTATGTGTTGCATAAAGAGGCAGTCAGGCAGGTATATCTTGAGGGTGTGGGGATTTTTTTGTTCGAGGATAAAAATGAAGCATTTCCTGCCATACCTTTCTGGCTAGGGAGTTATAAGTTTTCAAAGGTAAAATAGACTACAAAATTTGTGTAGGAGCTGGCGCACTTCCGTTTTGGTGAGATGAACTTTCATAGGAATGACTCCCGAAATAAGGTAGCAGAGCACTGCAATGAGGAAAGCATTCATTTTGAGTATACCAACTTCTGGGATAAGGATGAAGAAACATTCAGGAGTGCAAAGAACATGAGTGCCCTAAAGAGATTTAAACAAAAAATCACTACTGTGGGCAGAAAAGGCAAAACTGCACTGAAGACTGAGGACATGCAGAATGAAGTGAGGACTTTAAATACTGAACTCCAGACTCTGCAGGCCAATAAGGAGGCTTTAGAAATTTCTACAGGAAAAATGGAAAAAGATGCTCAAAACAGCTTAGCAGAATTACAAAGGCTGCAGCCAGAGCAACAAGTATTAAAATCTGAGAAAGATGACCTCCAGGTGTCCTATGAAACTCTGAGTGCAGAAAAGAACCAGCTACAAAGCATAATTGCTAAGTTAGAGGAAGAAAGGGCCACCACAGCCGAAAGAGAAAAGCAATATCAGGTACAGGTGGCATCCTTGGAAGAACAGAATACTTCATTGATAGCATCATTGAAGGATGCTATAGAATAGAAGACAGACTTCCAACCTTTAAAAGAGCATGTTCTAACTCAAAGAAGAAAGATACACCATCTACAAATGTGTATTGAGGAAGAAAGATGTAAAATCTTACAGATAGATAGTAGACTAGAAGAGATTTTGGATACTACATCTTATTTTTTGGATAGATCTCAAGAGATTCTGGAGATTCTGATGGGAAGAATAGTGTGGATAGAAACAAATGAAGAACCTCCTGCGGAGCTACTAGTTAAATATCAGCATAGTTTAAAGAAGGATTATGATTTATTGGAGTTTGCAATCAATACTACGGAAGAATTCAAGAAAACTGTAAGGAAAACGAGACGAGCATGTGATGAATATCACAGAAGGGTACTTGCTACATATAATAGATGCCATATTTCAGCAAAGAGGAGATTGGACGCAATTCCGGAGCATCAAGTGTTTATAGAACATCTACAGAATAGATGTGAGGAAGACAAGAAAGAGATCTAGCAAGTAAAGGATCTAGATGAACAGATCTTAAGGAATGCAGTCGCACATGCATCTGTAAGTATACACCTCTTGGAGGATTAGCTACGCCTCAGTCCCAGAAGAATAGAAGGAGTAAAGAACCAGGTAGCAAAATATGAGATAAACATCCGAACCCTTCAGATTTGAAGGTATAGCAGTGGAGGCTCAAGCATGGAAAAATTTCATCAACGATCAAGCGGGCTCCTCTTTATAAAGTGTTTAAAATATTTTTGTTTTGAAATGTAATATATTTTATAAATTATGAGCACTTACTACAAGACAAAATTTTGGGATTGAGAGGTTGGGGAAGCCCAAAAGTCATTAAGGGGCAGCCCAAAGGTTTTTCTTTTTTTTATAAATATAGGAGAGTTTATATGTAGAAGGGGACTTCTTTCCCAAGCGATTTTTGAGAGTATATTGTAAGAAGAACTACTTCCTTTTACAATAAAGAATTACAAATTTCTGCCGGAGAAAGTTTGGTGGAATGTTTCAAATGCATTGCTATGGATCAATTGAATGTGAACTATTTTGTTTTCAGCTTATGTCCATTAATTGTGAGATTGTTCTAACTCATTGCATTTATTTTTATGTTACGAATGTCTTATAGTTTATTCTGTGAAATTTCCACTGTGAGTAATGAAGGTTGTCATAAACAATAAGCTATATTGTTGTTCATATTTATATTAATGTTCATGTGTTCTGAAATAAGTAACAACTATTTGTAATTTTTCTTAATACATGCACAGAAATACATTACTCATTGATAAATGATAATTTACTCCCTCGGGATAGGTTAGTTAGTTGTAGTTATTTGCTGGTTGTTTGTGATTTGTTAGCTGGAATATTTCACCTCTTACGGACAGCAAGGTGTTCCACTGGTCTGAATGGTTCAAATCCAGAACAAATAGAGGACAGAGGTTGAAGACTCTCCCTAGACGCTGTAGATATTTGGAATACAAGGTTTTGACGGTTCCCCTGTGTACCTACAAAAAAGCTCAACACGAAACGAATCAAAGCAACCTGAATATGATCTACTAAGGAATCTAGCAACATATATATGCGAAATCACAACAACAACATCATATGTGGGACAGAAATCAACTTGCATTAGAAATATGAAGAATTTTACAACCAAGCCTTAGTGTTGACATGCATCTCCATGAAACCAGCTCTTCATCCCCAAAAGCTCCAACTCTAGCTCTCTATGCTCTCTCCAAATGATCTTGGGCCAAGAATCAATCCAACAAGATAACAATACCTTCAATGTTCTCCCTTCAACCATGGCTATGAGTTCATATTTATAGGGATTTAATGGATAGAGATGGTTGAGAAATTAGTGGGTGAGGTGGCCTCTAAGATCCTAGGATGAGGGATCTCGAGCTCAACCAACCCACAGCAGTAGGGATAAGGGATATCTTGAGGCTTATCATCTATAAGCCTCGAGAAAATTCTCTTTTTCCCTTTTTACCTAGGGTACCGCGCTTCTCCTTCTATGACAGAGCGGTTTTGGTAATAACCGCCTATGGACCAAGGGCAATGGGAGGTGGCACCGCTTGTGGACAACCGATGAAAGGAGGTGCAAGCAAGGGTACCACTCCTGGATAAAGGGGCATGTGCGGTGCTGGGAATTTGTATGACAGATTGATAAAAAACCATTTAGTTTCCACTCCAAAAGCTGGAATTCAGGGAAAGTAGGTATGTCAAATGTCTTATCACATGATGGTGACAGGATTTTGGTATAACAAGATTCCCCCCAAAGTATGAGTCTTAGAGTGATACGATAAACGAGAGCTTTGAGAACAAGTCATCGCTAGGAGATGAAATTGTCGGCTTGATTGGAGTATGCAATCAAGTAGGCATCTGTAGTGCATCAGTATGTTGACTCATAGACACAAGTAACCAAAATCATAGCTGCAGACCAATACAAGGTAGATCCATGAGTGGAATAAACAAGCATGGCTACTAGAATACAACATAGATCCATGTGATAGAGGACTCAAACTCGGACATAGCTACCAGACATACAACGTAGATCTATGTCATACAGATGAAAATTTAAGCATAGCCACGACCATACAAATGTGGATCCATGCTGGATATACAAAACTCCATCGCAACTTGGGGAAAAAAGAATAAGCACTTTTAAACAAATGCTCAGGGTCTTTGTCTCGTCTTCCACAAAGTACGATTCTATCCATGTGATTACAATGATCTGAAGTTGAACATGGTAGAAACCACTTGATTATCGACCAATGATGTGAACCGTTAACAAGTGCGAGGGAGATCACCATTAATGTCAATGATTCCCAAGGTACCCTAGTACAATCTACTAAGTGCGAATAGATGTCCTGATGTCTAACACCCAGTCGATTCTATCGATCAAAGGTCAATTATGTGAACCTATGTTGAGAGCAAGAGAATCTATCATTAAGGCATACAGATCTCAAGATACTAAATATTTTTTCTAAGACTATTTCCTGGATGATGAGCTGATGTCGACGGGAATAGTCTCGTCGAAGGAGGGCCATGATGAGTCCCACATCAATGACATGAAACTCGGAACATAGTTATGGAATGATGTGAATGTAGTAACCATATGATTGAATCAAAGACACTGACACAAAGACTGTGTAGACTGTAGAGGTAAAACTTCTTCAGATCCCCTTTTAACATCGAGCGGCATGAAAAAATGACTTGGCAGCATGACTAGACAGGACAAATACACAATGCGACAGTGGACAATGCATTCTTTTGAAAGACTTAAAGGATTGGCATGACTCATGAAAGTGGATCGTCACGGAGATCTACTGAATACCCAATTGACTCAAATGATTGTGCAGACAAGTGCCATGTTCAAAGGTAACGACAAACAACTGCCATTATTTGCAAAATGATTCCCTTCCCATTTCCCCATCATGATCGATGAGTGCCTCTTTTCAGTTTTACGAGTTCAAAGAGGGTAACAAACAGTCGATATAGCTTGTCAAAAGACAAGTCTAGTCTCATATGTTTTACGAACCTGAAAGAGGAGGGGTTCATTCCCAAAATCGGTTTCTCAATGATTAATTTAATGAGCCCACTGAAAGAAAACTTGGTATCATTCATGTTTAGAGAGTCTGAACGAATACAGAAGAAAACTCCATGGGGGTCCTTTTTCGTATGATTTAGTCTCTATGGCCCGAAAAAGTATAAAATCATACCTTAGAGAACTCTTCTAGTTATGATTGGCTGGAGTGTTCCTTTCTCATAAATAGTCCTATCCGAACCGAGAAAGAGATAACCTACCGTCGGACGGACGACTCTTCAAATACTTTAACGAGTGTGAAGAAGACAAGATCGCTCGACAATCTTTTCGTATTTAGGGAGCCCGAAAAGGGTTTAAAGAGAACTCCACGAGGTTTCTTTACACAATGTCACTTTTTATGAGCCTGGAAAGATTCGGAAATGGACTCGATGACTTTTTCATGTTTAAGGATCCTGAAAAAGAGGTGAAAAGAGAACTCCATGACGCTTATTTACACAATGTCATATTTTACGAGCCTGGAAAGAAACTTAAACTGGACTCATAACTTTGATACTAGATTTTAACAAGCATGACAATTTGTCGTAGTTAATGCTTGACGACCTTTTTCATTTTGTGAAAGTACGAAAAATCCATAAACAAACTTTCCAAAGCTTCTTACTAAAGTCAACCTGCGGATGACTCATAAACAAGTGTTAAATGCATTCAAAATCAACATTAAGGGATTATGACAAATAGATTTCGACCAAAACATGATGTAATATCAAAACTATAGCAAGTCAGACCCAAAAAATGTCTATATAAGGCAATTAAATCGTAAAAAATCAAACATTTCACTATTTACCTCTAGCAGAGAGCACTTGGAGCATTTTCTAGCGAGATCTTCCACAGCTGATACGGGGAGTTTCCACCGTCTGTTTTCAGTCTCGTCAGTTGCAGGTAACAGATAAGACCCTTATCTTTCATTTCACAGATTCTATTTTTGGATTTAGTGGGGTTTTGGGCCTATTTGGCAAGCCCTAAAATCCAATATGTGGGCACCGCAGCTACCCCTTACGGGATACACAGTACCACCTGAGAACCACACCAAGAATTCGATGGACAGGCGGTGCCAGCTGTGGAGAAGTTAAACAAATGATATTGGCAACTTTCATTCATTCTTTTGATTTGCAATGACTCAAAGATGATATTAATGCATACCATTTTTGTTTTTGGCAGGTCTAAGCTTCCAAAATATGGTGATATGGAAGGAAAGAACACATGATGATGAGGATGTTGCTGCTGAAAGGAATCTGGTTTGCATTGCCGCACTCTAAGACCGTGGGCTCTTAAAGTTCTTCTGGACATCAAGCATGGTGTCCCACAAGAGATTACTAGAACACATACTAAGAATGTGGAATCCAGAACAACAGTATTTCAAGGTGGGGGCACACATACTTACAGTGGAGGTAGAGGATGTCTACTTCCTGACTGGCCTATCGAGACGGGGTGCCCCCATCTCATTGATAGGTTCTCAAGGTGGGGAAATTACCACCAAATAGCTCATAGATCAGCACTGTGTACCAGGTACAGGTACATCGGGGAAGAAAATCCCCATCAGGGTATTGACAAACACGACTCTATGGATTTTCTTGTTCACCATGCAGAGGGTGGTAGGGAGCCAGGGTGTGCATCAGGATTCTAGGGAACATATGCTGTATGCCCTAGAGGCTATGGCACCTACAGTATTCAATTGGGTGGAAGCAATTCTTCCAATCTTCAAGGATCAGCTGATTAAATGTTGGCAGGGAGAACTGAAGCAGTTCAGCTTTGGTTCCATCTTAGCTTGCTTCTTCTTTGAGTGGGTCACACAGATGAGGCCCTAGGTGACTTTCCGGAGTCTGAGAGCACGGGACCCCCATATGCTGAGGTGGGTCCAGGTCATGGCTTGCATAGGAGTAGGTAGGGGCAGAGTGAATTTTGGTGATCCATTCTTCAGATGGTTGCGGGATCAGATGCTCATGGTCGAGGACTACGCCTATGCCGGAATAGATTTTACAGGTGATCCTGACCTACCACTCCCACCTGGAGGGCAGTGGGGTGAAATTGGTAAGAATCAAGAAACCCTAACAATGGAAAATGTTTTTATGTTTTTTATATTTTTTATTTTTTATGATAAGTGATGAGACCTATTTGTATTCATGCAGATGTTGGAGCAGCGAGGCCTGGAGGAGCATCTCCGTTAGACAGGCAGGCCAAAGCTCTCTTTGTGCCATAGGGTGATGATATCACCAGGGAGCTATAGGAGAAGCTAGAGAGGTTGACTCTGGGCATCCCAGATGTTGATATAGATGACCTCCTGACTAGATATCAAAGATCTACGGCGGGAGTACTAGGCCGATTCAGCAAGCTACTACGTAGGGTGGCTCGAGCAGTGATGTGCTATAATGAGCACCATTAGTGGATGAGACATGTATACTGAAAGCTGATAGCTTTAGGATTTTTTGTATAATGATTTTTCCTAAAATCCTACATGCTTCAGATGAGGTCTCGGGACCTATTTTTATAAAACTTTTTCATATATATATATATATATATACAGACTTTTACATGGTGTTTATATGTCTCAAATGGATAAATGCATTTTCTATGAGTTCTATTTGTCTTTAAATGCTTATTTACAATGTACCATGTTTGATTTAACATCATGAATGGGAAATATGCCAATCTAGGATGTAATTAGCCAATGAATCAGCAACTACATTATGTTCCCTAGGGATATGCCTATAGGTAATGGTTCCAAATGATCTTTCTAACAAACATACCCTCCAGAAGAGGTGGAGGAGCACCGGGTTCCTAATGGTGTAGACATGGTTTAAATGACAAACCACGAGTTGAGAGTCCATCAAAACTACTAGATCACGGACATCCTGGGAGGCAGCTTTAGTCAGAAGACCGATGACTGCTTCATATTCGATGATGTTATTAGTAGCGGGACCCAAAAAAACTGCTCTTGAACTGACGAAATCTTCAGCTGGGGAATAGAGAACCCAAGCAGCCAAGGCTAGATTCAAGCTGTGGTAGAAAGCACCATCAGCGAAGCCGTATAAAGCCATCTACATGACCAAAACATGGTATAAATAGATGAGGACACTAAAAATCAAAACCATCTTGAAAATACTGAAAACACGCTGAAAGTCAATCAATATACATATATACAAGATACCATCCAAGAAGACCTAGGCATAGTACCTTTTCAGGTACAACCCATTGCGAGGTTGCCCCAAAGGGATTCCATCATAATCAACTAACTCATAGGCTCCTTTCTCTAACACCTTGGAAATAACGAAATGTCCATACCACATGGACTCGAACTTACCCTTCCCTAGCTTGTCATATCTCTGGTCATAATTCAAAACTAGGTCACCCTCGTTGAAAAAATGAGGCTGGATGGATTTATCGTCATTAGCTAAGGCAACATCTCTACGAGTCTCATCAAGGTTATTTAAGTACAAAAATCTTGCTTCCTCTGCAAAAGTGTCTGGGAGAAGTTCGATGGCAAGTTGTAAAGATGGAATCTGACATTGGATTGGGAAGACAGCTTCAAGTCCATAGACAAGCTAGAATGGCGTGAAACTAGTAGCTGTTTTCACGGAAGTTCGATAAGCCCAAAGAGCGAAAAAAAGAATGAGATGCCAATTGGATTTATGATCTCCAACCATCCGACGAAGCATAGTTTTCAAAACCTTGTTAATGGCCTCTACCTAACCATTAATTTGCGGATAATACGGCGTAGAGTTTCCATGGCAAAAACCTATTTTGGCACTCAATTCCTCCATCATTTGATTACGAAAATGAGATCTGTGATCAGTGACGATGGACTGCGGAACTCCAAATCTAGCTATGACATGATTGAATAAGAAGAGAGCGGCAGTCTTACCATCTTCTGCATATGTAGGCATGGCCTCAGCCATTTTGTGAAATAATCCATGGCTACGATGATGTAACCATGCCCCCCGGCTGAGGTAGGATTACAATGCATGAATTCAATCCCCCATTTGGCAAAAGGGCCAATGGAAATGACAGGGTGAAGAGGAGTAGGATGGGTGCGCTTTTTGTGATAAAAATGTTGGTAAGGTGGGATTTCTTAACGGCTTCATGACAGTCTTTGAAGACAGAAGGCTAGAAATAGCCAGTGCAAAGGATTTTCTGGGCTATAGCCATCCCAGATAAATGACCGCCACATGCTCCAGAGTGGCAATCATTCAGCATGTGTTCAGCCTCCTCATGATTGAGGCATCGCCGAAGAATGGAATCAGTCCCACGTCTATACAAGGTATCATTTAAGATAATATAGTACTTTGCGTGGTGACGGATGTGGTGATGATCATCACGAGATAGATGTGGCTGAAAACGCTGGGTCTGGAGATAAATTAACAAATCTCCATACCAAGGATCAATAGTGCTAATTAGGAACAGGAATTCATCTGGAAATGAATCGCTGGGCTCAGATTCCGTGGTAGCACAAGGAAGGTCACACATAAGCTCAGCAAAAACCAAGGATTTCTTTGATGTAGCCTTGGAAAACTTGCGATTGAACTCCTGAAGGATGACAATCCAATGGGAGTACTTACCCCTGAGTACCTGACAAGTCAGAATGTAGTACATCGGGTTCTAGTCTGCCAATACGGTGGTAGTGCGAAGTAGAATGTAGTGACGAAATTTTTGCACAGCAATGGCCATGGCCAAAGCTAGCTTCTCCACATGTGAATAATGAGTTTCAGAATCAATAAGATTCTTACTGGCGTAGTAAATCACATGCTCCTAACCGTGGAGATTGTCCTGCACTAAAACCATGGTGATGGTAGTAGCGGAGGCAGCAATATACAAGAGAAATTCCTTTGAATAATCCAGGGTGTTACACTGGTCTGAATGGTTCAGATCCAGAACAAATAGAGGACAGAGGTTGGAGACTCTCCCTAGACGTTGTAGATATCTAGAATACAAGGCTTTGACAGTTCACCTGTGTACCTGCAAAAAATCTCAACACGAAACGAATCAAAGCAACCAGAATATGATCTACTAATCTATGCTAGTGACTAAGGAATATAGCAACATAAATATGCAAAATCACAACAACAACATCATATGTGGGATATAAATCAACTTGCATTAGAAATATGAAGAATTTTACAACACAGTTTTTCCCCCAGCTCGACCGCAAGGGCTGATATGAGGCCATGGGGTTGGAAACCCCATCCATCAAAGGCTTTAAGGGTTGTAGGCAATGTAAAAAGCTCGGGAGATCCAAGAGCTTTCCAACAAGGCAAAGATAACACCGAGGTTGAAGCTCCTTCATCTAGTACCGTTCGAAAGTCTTTCTTTCCCACTACTTTCGTAATGATCTGAAAAGCAAGTTTATGACGTAATCTAGGTTTATAGTTGTCAACATTGAAGTGAATCAAGTTAGTGTTATCCGGGTCTATAGCTCCTAATGCTGTCAACAAGTTCTTGCGCCGTGTGGGGAAAATTTGGAGTACTTCTAGGGTAGACATCGCACAAGGTGCCTGATCGAGATCTTCAACCACATTATAGAATTGAGCAGCTCAAGAATTGGGATTAAATATAGCCTTCCGAAGAGTACTCTTTGGTGGGCGCAAAATCATGTCGAGAGTAGGATTCTCGATAGATAAGGGAACAGTAGACGAGGATTCTGAAGAACTGGTAGAGGGAGCTTTCCCTGAAGAAGATTGATCTTCTTTCTTATCTGTGGGTTTATCTTAATTCTGGCTTCAAGTTTGTAGATGGATGGTATCTGAGGACATCATACGAATTTCCTCCGATGAAATAGAGTTACCCTGGTTAGACATGTGGTCTACCAGTTTTTGTTGAGAGGGAAATGGATTCGTAAGTACTGCACGTGTGGGATTAGACTTCAAAAACTGGGAGATTTCGTCCCAATGGGGACACTCCTTTGAAAAGTGGTCACCACCGCATAATAGACAAGGATATTTATCCTTCCTTTTCCCTTTGTCATTATCATTATTGGTTGATCATGGGGTCTCCTGTTGGTTTCTAGGTTTTTTTATTTCAATTTTTACCTTTCTTTTTATTACCCGAGGTTTGAGTACTTTGAATAGAATTGACCTCGGTAGAAACCTTAGAAGTCGAAGGAGTAGCAGTTTTGGTTTGCTTGGTAGGTTTCGCTATGGATGGTGACTGGATTGAACCAACAATCCCATCAACAGGTACTTCTGTTGGTGGCTTGGCAGGGTCAGTGCTGGGGCGAGGAGCTTGAGGAACTAGGTCATAAAGAGTCCCAGATTGGGAATAGACCAAGTTTGGGTACTGAGCCTGAATAATAGCCTACTCTTCGATAACGCCACCTCCCATGGCCACATCTTGGGCAATAGGAGGCAACAAGGACTTAGTGAAACAATCAACTAACAACTTATTCAGAATAGGGGCCTTAATAAGCCTTCTCCGCCTTCTCCACTCATGAATATGATCAGAAATGTGGGTGGAGGTATTCTGTCACAGAGAAGTTAAAAGATCAGTGCCTATTTCAGAATGAATAGGGAGATGAAAGTGCATAAGAAATACGGTTTCCAATGAGCCAAAATCCATAAACAAATGTTGTAGGAGTTCAATGTACCACTTCGTGGCCATACTGGTCAAAGTTCGCTGAAAGATTCGTAACCGAATGGAATCATCCATGAGGGAGTTCGAGGAACACCACAAATGAAAAGTCATAACATGGTTCCGCAAATCTTCAACCTGCTTCCCATCGAATTTCGGAATATCCGATGGTAAATTTATCGAAATGGGAGGCCACGAGGGATTGTGTCGAATGGAATCATTAATCAACTTGGACAAATCAGGTAAGTCCAAAGTTACTAGGAAAGGTAACTGTCTATTTGGTTGCACATACTAGTAATATTGATATGGCATATAATTACCAGTAGGGCCATAGGTAGACTGATAAACAAGTTGCTGTGAGGAAGAACCACCAGAGGATCCGCACATGGGGGGTTGATTTCCAGAATTAGGACCACTAGGACTACTAGGGCCTCCAGGAGGAGGACCACTGGAGCCACCGGGACCACCAGAACCACCGAGACCACCAGGACCACCAGGACCACCAAGAGGCGGACCACCAGACCCTCTGGAGCCTTTAGGAGGTGGTAAACCTCCAGAGCCATAAGGAGGAAAGCCACCAGGTCCCCCAGGACCACTAGGACCCCCAGGACCATAAGGAGGAAAGTTTCCAGATCCTCCGGGACCATGAGGTCCCCCAGGGGGAGGACCTCCATAAGGTGGTCCTCCCGCACCTCCCGCAATATGTATAGGTATCCCTCACATGGCTGGCATGTAAGACCATTTGGGTTTCCCTCATGGCATAAAAGTGTTACTAGGGTATGAAATTCCTGTAGGATTAGATGGATGATTACCTACAGGTATTTGATAACCATAACCACTAGAAGATTGAATGGTAACAGGTTGTGCCTCCAAGGGATGATCTAAACTAGATGGGGGATTTACCACATTAGTGTGGGTGGGAGGGACAAAAATTGTAGATGTTTCTATATTAGAGGTCTTCCCTATGGACCAAGGGCAATGGGCAGTGCCACCGCTTGTGGAAAACTGATGAAAGGCGGTGTGAGCAGGGGTACCACTTCTGGATAAAGGGGCATGCGCTGTGCTGGGAATTTGTATGACAGATTGATTAAAAAACATTTAGTTTCCACTCCATAAGCTGGGATTCAGGGCAAGTAGGTATGTCAAATGTCTTATCACATGATGGTGACAGGATTTTGGTATAACATGATTTAGATGCGAGAGAGGTAAGAATCTGTACATCACATTGTGACACTCATCGTTATCTCTATCAGTTTGCATTTCTAGGTAGGCACTTTCACATCATAACTTACACACAAAAAATTAAAAATATACACAGTGGACTAGGTCATAACTGGTAAAACCTTTTAATTTGTTACTTGACCTATGGTAGACAGACTGTAAACCAGATGGATTCCCCATACCAAACAGTAACAGGCTATTTGGGGACGTTTATTGGGGAGAATCCCTAACTGTTGTTACCCATGATTTTCCAGGCCTCAATAGTTTTTGGCACTAGAAGGAGGGCCACCAGTGCATGGCTAGCCGAGGAAACTCATTTCCTCGAAATTCCTCCACTAGTGACAGTTCTGAAAGTAGTTTGTTTCACAAATCCACTCCTAAAGATAAAGAGAAAGAGTATATGTATCCCGTAGATAACGAAGTGATTGATGATTTAAGAAGAATCATTAGGGCTTATGTGAAAAATATTGGAGGATTACCTATCATTTATGTCTTACCTAGAAGAGAGTATTAGAAGAAATATCGCCCTAAATTAGAAGAATCAGTGTTGGTAGAAGATCTTGAAGAACTGGTAGAAGCAGCCTTACAAGAAGTTGACCAACCTTTGAATCAATTGGACCCAGATTCACCTTACTGTTCACCTTGTCGGACCCCTGTTCAATCACCACCTCATTCTCCACTTAGAATCATGGCTTATGTAAATGCAAACCAACCACCTCCACCGCCTGCTTAGAGAGCTAGGTCACCTTTAAATTTGACACCTCCCTTGCATGATTTTCCTCAAGATTTTGACAAGATGTTACCTAAGTTTGAACCAAGTGAAGGAGTTTTGGTAGATGATCATTTACAAATTTTTTACCTGGCTATAGAAGGATTACGATCTGGGGAACATGAAGATGTAGTGTGTAGATTGTTTCCCCATGCTCTGAAAGGAAACGCAGCCTCATGATATTTTTCACTTCTTGCAAATTCAATCACTGATTGGAACACATTTGAGAGAATGTTTAGAAGTAAATATGTAGTTCAGAAAACTCATGCAGCCTTAATGAAGGATTTATGTGCTCTAAAGAAAGAAAGAAAATAAAAAGTACATGATTTCACTCAAATATTTGCTGCTTACCTAAACAATTTTAATGCAATAAATAAGCCATTTGAAAATGTTCTGACAGAATACTATACCTCATCCCTTGGACCTGATCTAGCCATGTTTGCCAAGAGATCAATGAGACCTACATTAGCAGAAACTTATGAAGAAGCTAAGAAGGTAGAAGCTGAGATGGAAAGCATAGAAAATTATCCTATGTATTCGGAAGAAAAGACTTTTGGAAGCAAGAAACCTTTATTACTGACTAATCCTAAGGATGAGTTGTCACAGGATTTTGAAGGGATGTTGAAGATGATGCAAAAGTTATCCAACATAGTGATAGATTTAGAGAAGGAGAAAGAAGCTCACAAATCGTATAAGCCTTATTATAAGAAAAGGGAAGACAACAGTCAAACTAAGCCTCCTCCACACAGTCCTGCAGCAGTGAATTTAACTAATGTAGGCATTGATAATTTTTGTACTTTTCATCAATAGCCTCATTCTGAGAATAATTTCCCCGAGTGGATAAATTCTATGACATTGGTAATGAATCAATTATTGGATTCCAAACTGACAAAAACTGGTAAAGAGGAAGAAAAAGACAATCAATCTACAGAAAAACAAGAGGAATCTACTTTCGTTTTATGGGATTGTGTCTCGATGTTTGTTACAGAAGAAGAAGATTTTCTGAAAAAGAGGAAACATCAGAAACCAATGTGACAACAAGAAGTCAAATTTTGTTAAAAGAAGACAAGTCAATACTTCCTAAGATTAAGAAACTTCAAGAAAATATGAAGAAAATACAAAGGATCACTACAACTGTTAAAATACCTGAATTTACCATTTCAAGTGAAGATCCAAAGAAAATTAACATGCCTCTGAAGCCCATTGAATATAAGATTGATAATGTCAAGAAGAATATCAAAGAGCATGAGATGGGGTACGATATTGTGGAAGACATCAAAATAGCTAAGGAAAATATCTCATTGTTTGAAATGTGTAATGTACCTCATTATAAAGAGAAATCATTAAAAGCACTTGAGGTACCAGAAGAAGAGCTTCCAATTGATAACCAACCTGAAGAAGAAATTGGTGAAGCAAGTGTGGGAGGTAAGTCTAAGTATAAAACCCCAGCATTTCTCCTAAATTTTGAGATTTTCAACTATAATGTGCACAACTGTTTAGTAGATTCAGGAGCATCAGTCAACGTTATGCCAATCTCAGTCTGCAATAAAATCAATGGACAACCTAATCCATCTACTTGGCAGTTTCTTCAGTTAGACAAGACAGCTGTGAAAGTCATAGGGGAAATGGAAGATGTTCTCATTTTCTTATCTACATATGAGAGAGTATGTCGGTACATCGACATTGTAGTAGTAGACATCCCCGATGCTTATGGATTGGTTTTGAGTCGAGACTGATCGGCAAGGCTAGATGGATACTTCGCATCAGATTGGTCACATTTATGGTTACTCATAAGGGAAGTCCCAATCAGATAAAATTATTAAGAGAGCCTCAAATGAAATACAATGTTACTCAGTTAGAAGGAAAGAATGAGCCAGTAACCTCTGTGTTGGGAAATTACTTCATTGAATTGGAACCGAGAAATTACCAAGCTGAAGAAGCCAGCAGTACACCTGACACCCAGCCCGATCTCCTTTGATTTTCACGGGCTGATGAGATTGACTGTAAAATAGTAGATTTAGTTTCAGATGTACTTTTTAATTCAAGTTCAGTAGAAGTAGATAGTTTTAAGGCCCTTTATTTTGATGGATCTAAAACATTGGAAGGATCAGGAGCTGGCTATGTCCTGATTGATCCAAAGAAGAAAAAAACATTTTCTTTCTTGTAGATTAGAATTCGAATGTACAAATAATACAACCGAGTATGAAGCACTAGTTCAAGGACTTAAAAAGGCGATAGAACTGAAAGTGAAAAATCTGAAAGTATATGGAGACTCTAAAATTTTTGTTAAGCAAATTTGAAATAAGATACAATGTATTTCATCACATTTAAAATCCTATCAAAATAAATTTTGGTATTTACTTATAAAATTCCATGCATTCAATATTGTATCCAATCCTAGATTAAAGAATGCAACAGCTGATTTACTAGCTACCTCAGCTGCAAGGCTAGTACCTTCTAATAATAGATGCTCTATTGAATTACTTTTCATGCCTTCTGTTCCAGATATGATCACAAATCTATGGGTTTTTGACGATGATCAACAAATTTTGGAATGTTTGATGAATGATGAGACTTTTAAAGGAGCAATAATAGATGATGAAGAACATCAAGCAAAATTAAAATTTGGGAATTTTATTCCTAAGGGAGTCAAAACCTTGGAACAAATGTTTGACTTAGACAACAAGTTTAGAAAGCTAGTGAATGTCAAGACTCATAGCTCATCCTTGCAATTTGAGCTAATAAATTTGGGGACTGAAGCCGAACCCAAATATGTAAATTTGGGGAAGTGTTGTTCTCCAGGCGAAAGAAGTAAGTTCATTTGTCTATTCAAACAGTACAAAGATGTGTTTTCTTGGACATACGAAGAGCTTAAAACTTATGACACAAATATTATGCAACATGTCATCCCGATTAAAGCTGGAGCCAAGCCTTACCAACAGCCTTTAAAGAAAATGCATCCAAAACTGGAACCTTTAATTCAAAGTGAAGTGAAAAAATTGTTGGATTCTAAAATCATATTCAAAGTCAAACATTCGGAATGGGTGTCGAATTTGGTTCCACTAAGGAAAAAGTCAGGAGAAATCAGGATCTGTGTAGATTTCAGAAACCTCAATCATGCATCAGATAAAGATAACTATCCAGTCCCACCCATGGAGCAAATACTGCATATGGTTTCAGGTTCTGGATTGTTTTCATTATTAGATGGATTCTCTGGCTATAATCAAGTATTAGTAGCTAAAGAGGATAGGCTTTAAAACCACATTCAGAACCAAGTGGGAAACGTTTTCTTACAGGAGAATTCCTTTTGGACTCATAAATGTTGGAGCTACTTTCAAGAGGGCCATGGATATAGCTTTCCGCAGTATGATTGGCCGTAGTGTTGTGGTATATCTCGACGAGGTCACAATATTTTAAAAAAAGAGAGAGGAACATGCATTCCATCTGAAACATATTTTCGAGCGTTGTCGAAAATATGGTATTTCACTGAATCCTAAGAAATGTGTTTTTGCGGTCATAGAAGGGAAGCTACTAGGTCATGTTGTTTCTAAGAAAGGGATCTCCATAGACCCAGAAAGGATTAAATCCATAGAACATATCCCTTTACCCCATAACAAAAAATGTATGCAATCATTCATGGGGACAATTAATTTTGTGCGAAGGTTTGTACCATATTTTGCTCAAATTGTCAAACCTTTGCAGTAGATGGTTAAACAAAGTGTACAATTTAAATGGATAGATATGGAAAAGAATGCATTTAGTAAGATAAAGACATCTATTGCTCATGCACCATCACTCAAAAGTCTAAATTTTGAAAAAGACTTTATTCTGTACACTTTTGCATCCGATGATTCATTGAAAACTGTGCTTACATAGAAGGAATATGGGGGAGATGAATACCCCATATCATTTATGAGCACTGGTCTGCAGGGATATGAATTGAATTACCCAGCTATTGATAAACAAGCTTATCCAGTTTTCAAAGCAGTAAAGCAATTCAGGCCATACATACTTAAGAACCGTACTAAGGTAATAGTTCCACACCCAGCAATAAGATCTCTTTTTATACAAAAGGAATTAGGAGAAAGAAGAGGCAACTGGGTAACAGCCTTATAAGAATATTATATTGAGTTCAAACCAACATCCATAGTAAAAGGTCAAGGATTGTGTAAACTAATTGCTGAAGGTAAAGACAATGAAGAAAACAGTTGGGATAATGAAGCCGAGTTACATATGGTGGATGTATGTCTTCTATTCACAGCTCCAGATTCCTGGTACCGAGACCTAGTTCATTACCTTCAAGAAGGATATTTGCTGGAACATTGGAATTCCAAACAACGAAAAGCATTACGTCTAAAATCAGCTTCATATCAGATAATTGATGGAGTATTATTCAAAAAGAATTATGATGGAGTTTTTCTCATATGCTTAGAACAAGAAGATGCAAAGAAGGTCATAACATAATTACATGATGGGCCTACTGGAGGTCATTTTTCCGGTGATACAACAGCCCATAAGATTCTTAGAGCCAGATATTACTCGCCTACACTATTTAAGGACACTCATGCTCATGTCAGAAAGTGTGATGCTTGTCAAAGAGGTGGTGGGAGACAAGATAAAGCAGTAGGGCATTTAAATCCAGTGATGATAACAGAACCATTCGAACAATGGGGAATTGATATCATTGGAGAGATAAACCCTAATTCTTCCTTGCAGCACAAGTACATTTTGACGACAACTGACTACTTCACTAGATGGGACGAGGCCATTGCGTTACACAAAGTGAATGAAGATGCAGTCATGGATTTCTTATGAGATCACATTATGACCAGGTTTGGGGTTCCAATTTCCCTGGTTTTTTATACTAGCTACTTACTTTTCTTCTATTAGACTAACTGAATTTGCTAATGAAAGAGGAATCAAGTTGCATTATTCTGCAAACTATTACCCACAAGGAAATGGTTTGGCAGAATCTATAGATAAGAATTTGATTAGAATTCTCAAGAAAATCGTAATAGAGAATCAGAGAAGTTGGCATTTAGCGTTACCTAATGCTCTTTGGGCTAATAGAGTCACACCCAATAATTCTTTAGGTGTATCACCATACACTCTTGTTTACGGAAAAGAAGTCATTCTTCCTTCCAACATCCTGTTACCATCTTCCATAATAGCTCAGGAATCTAGAGGTACCGATAACGAAATCCTACAGATTAGAATCTATAATCTTTTGAAGTCGAAAGAGTCTAGGTTGAGAGCCAAAGAACTATTTAAGCATCAACAGGAAGTAGTGAAGTATTGGTTTGATAAGCATAAGGTCAGGAACAAGGAATTCGAAGTAGGAGATCTAGTTCTTAAGTGGGATCATCCACACGATAAAAAGGGAAAGCACACTAAGTTTCAACAGTTATGGGTAGGCCCTTTTCAAATTGCACCCAAGCTTGGCCCCTGAACTTACAAGTTGCAAGACTTACAGGGGTGGGAGGAGAACTTACCAGTTAATGGTTTAGTTCTCAAACCTTATTTTTCTTGATTTTATTTCTTGGTTATCTTGTACATAAATAAATTGATTGGTTTGTTTTATTTTTGATTTATTTTATTTTGTTTGTTTAGTTAGGGTTTGTTTGATTTTAATAGAAGGCACAACTTTTGGTTGCATGGAGTTCATCAGAATTCTGGATTAACTAAAATCCTTGATTAGAAGACCGTGTACTACTGATTTATTTAAAAGAACTTCTTCTAGTTTAGTAGTTTTCCTAAATGGCTATGAACACATTGAAGTCCTACTTAATCCTTGTAAAATAACTCAGTATCAAAAGGTATGGAATACTATTTCGAGGCTCACATGTCTGGTTGGTTTCCATACGCTTAATCCCTTTGGCCCTCAACACCCAGTTGGGTTGTACGAGGAATATTGTGAAGGGTCAACCTTCGGTGCAAGATGGAGTGTGGTAATTCACCCTAACTTTCGGAACCCCTTTATTGTGGCTTACTCCTATAGAGAAGGGGCCCCCCAGACATACTGGCCTTGACAGTGTCAACAAGTACAAGAGGATTTTGGTCTCCTAATGGAAAACAACTATGTCTCAAGATGTGAGTGACAAAGGGGTGTTGTTTGGATGTCTATCCCCAATGTCCTAACTTAGCTACAATATTGTTTTGTCCTCAATTGAGGTTACAATGTTGGTTGTATTAAGTTATTTTTAAGGCTATATTGGGGTCATGAACCAAATGTTTTTATATTTAGGGTGTGAGATGTGCCCAAATGGTGTGTATAAGCCCCAACAATCCTACGGCGAAGATGCAATGATATCACTGTTGGGATGCATAAAAGAAAATGCAAATAAATAACAGTAAATATACTGCAAAAATAACAACTAATTCTTCTAGAACATAAAATAAACACAATTAAATGGACATCTAAGGATATTTTTAATGTCCCCATTCAAATAATTTCGTAGTGGGACAATTCCATCAATCCTACTAATTCAGGCTAGGTTGGATGGATACATTTGGAATTTTAATAAGGGAGATAATAAATAATGTCCATACATTAAAATGGAATAAATATTTAATAATGGAGATAATTAAATAAATACAAGATAAAATTGAAGTGGCAAGGGAGCATGGAGACACATGGAGGTTATGGGGGCCCACACAAGCTAGAATTTATGTGCCACATGGAATCCTCCTCTTGCAATTTTGAATCCACGAGAATACTAATGTTCTTGGATGAGTTAGAAGGATAATACACTTGTCCATATGCACCATAGGTCTAATTTGGAAGGAAATGTAACTTGCATGGGAGAGGAAGAGTCAAATGGGATCTTCTTGGACACTTGGGATAGATTCCCTAACATCTATGACATCTATGACACCACTGATGAAGATGATATGAAATTTATGACATATTGAAGACTTGAAGGCTGACATCTGACCGTTATGACATTTCAAGCCTAAATATAGCAACTAAGAAGGATTTCATGTGAGCTGGGGAATCTTAATGGGTCCCTACTCGAATTGGGGGAAGATGGAAGGTTAGGGAAGGGAGGACACATGGCAAATATTGAGCACATGCCCTAATTCGAATTGGATTGAGTTTGTGTATGGATTGGTAAAATTAGAAGGACAAGGATGTTTATAAAATACATGGATCAACCAAGAGAAGGGATTTGATCATTTGAGAAATTTGCATTTGTGAAGAGAAAGAGCTAGTGGATGACTAGTTTCTTGCCTTAGCTAATTTCGAGGGTGAAAGATTCCCATCCAAGTTGGTGTTTGGAGAGGCCATTCAAGTATTTCATGGAGATTTAATGGATTTTGTATTTGCAGGTGTAAGCTACAAGTCATCTCTTGGTTTATTCTAGTGCATCACATTCTCTCATCCATTTTCAGTCTTCATTGCATATTCTTGCTCATGGAGGGATTGCACTTTGGGTGAGAATATTGTAATATTTGGGAGAGATTATCATGGTCCATTTCTGATTGTAATAATCTTAATATAGTATATTATTCATATTAATAAATTATCAGGTCGAAATATCAAATGTTTGTCTATAAAAGTGATTATTAATGAGAAAACAATAACCATTTCCCCACTATATTGATGTATTCCATTGTAATGTTGATGATTTCGAATGAAAGAATGTTTATCTGATATATTTATGATGAATGGACTGAAATTTATTAGTATTACAAGTTTCATATCCATCACTTAATAATTTGAATCCATCTTACTCAATCTATTTGCATTTGGAGAAGATTTGGTGCCATTTCCCCAAGGGTCGAACTAGTGATTTTGTAGCTGTTTGGGAGAGGGTTATAACAGAATTTATAAACTGAATAATGATGCACATGAAAACTTAATAATTTACCTTAAACATCCTCTACCTATGTTCATAAATTCGAGTGGGTTAGGAACATTTGGAAATCCATTTGTGAAGAGAAAGAGCTAGTGGATGACTAGTTTCTTGCCTTAGCTAATTTCGAGGGTGAAAGATTCCCATCCAAGTTGGTGTTTGGAGAGGCCATTCAGGTATTTCATGGAGATTTAATGGATTTTGTATTTTCAGGTGTAAGCTACAGTTCATCTCTTGGTTTCTTCTAGTGCAGCACATTCTCTCAACCATTTTCAGTCTTCATTGCATATTCTTGCTCATGGAGGGATTGCGCTTTGGGTGAGAATATTGTACTCTTTGGGAGAGATTATCATGGTCCATTTCTGATTTTAATAAGCTTAATATAGTCTATTATTCATATTAATAAAGTATCAGGTCGAAATACCAAATGGTTGTCTATAAAAGTGATTATTAATGAGAAAACAATAACCATTTCCCCACTATATTGATGTATTACATTGTAATGTTGATGATTTCGAATGAAAGAATGTTTCTATGATATATTTATGATGAATGGACTGAAATTTATGAGTATTACAAGTTTCATATCCATCACTTAAGCATTTGAATCCATCTTACTCAGTTTATTTGCATTTGGAGAAGATTTGGTGCCATTTCCCCAAGGGTCGAACTAGTGGTTTTGTAGCTGTTTAGGAGAGGTTTATAAAAAAAATTATATACTGAATAATGATGCACATGAAAAATTAATAATTTACCTTAAATATCCTTTGCCTATGTTCATAAATTCGAGTGGGTTGGGAGCATTTGAAAATCCATTTTCAACATTTACCCTAGGGTAATTGGAACCCCAATTTTCTAGTGAAAAATCCTACCTTGGACAGAATATTAAAAAAATTTAAAGTGTTAGAACAATCAAACCATATTTACCTACATTAGACATTAATTTAATTATTTTTGTCTTATTACCTAGTTTCCTAGATTCCATTCTATGCTAGTTGCCTTCTACATGTCCTAGAAGTCAACACATGCTAAACCTGAGTCATAGAGCGCTTGGAAAACATCCTGGAAAACATGCTAAAGTGCATATCTACTTTTTCTAAAAAGTTTCCTTGTTTTATTTATGAATTAAGGCAAAAGGAAAAGCTAGACTAGGTGTAGTTGCCTTGTTTTTTGCCCACATCATCCTCCCTCATTTTCTCCAAATAAAAGAATGTATGATTTTTCTTTCCATCCCTCTTTATCTTTCCCACTTGAATTATCTAATTCATGAGCATCTACCTATATTTGGAAACTGTTGTATGCACCTATGGGGGATTTGACTAGTTTTGGTAAGCCTGCTTTTTGACTATTTTGAATGGCATCTTTATGCATTCAATTCTCTAATGTAATTATATATTATAGAATCCTATTACTTCATAAGGTTGGATATTTTACACTTACTCAATATAGATTAGTGTTAAGCTCCAATTTCAGTCCCCTTTGGTGTGAATTTTGCATTTAATGATTAGAAATTTTGTGAGTGTAATTGTTGTATATCTTGGGCTCAATTTCCACATGGTATCAGAGCCTTTGTATATTGATTTAAATCCTTCCAAATTCTTATTGCAGGTTTGACATCATTGACTCGGAGCGCATTCTGCTGACTGGAGGGCACCGTTTCTGAGCTATGGACCAATCTCAAAAGATCATCTTGAATCCATTCAATTTATTTGAGTGGAAAGTTGAGATGGAGATATTGTTGAGAGAGAAAGGTCTCTACAGGGTGACTATGTCAACTGAGGCAGAGCCCAATGTAGTTATAGAGAAAATTAAATGGCACAACAGGAGGGATGAGGCCTATGGTCTTTTTGTGTCTGGGCATTTCAAGAGACCTCCTCTTCCATCTTAATGGATTTCCATCACCTAATGAAGTGTGGGAGAATATAGAAGAGATTTTTGGAAAGACATATGAGATGAGAGGACATCAAATCAAGAATGAGTTGATCTCCTTGAGTCCCAGTAGCTTCGAATCATTGCAACTCTACTTTTCCAAGTTTAAGGCCCTTGTTTTGCAGTTGAAACAGTGTGGGATCGAAAACAAGGAAGAGAAACTAGTCTTGGCCATACTCTCTAAGCTTGGTCCTAACTATTCAGTGTTTGTTTGACCTTCCATGCCACCAATTTGACAGCTCGAGCCTAGAAGATGCCTAAGCTTGCAGAGTTCATGGAATCCCTCACACAGGAGAAAGATAAGTTGGTGATGATGGGCACCATCAAACCTTCCAAAGACCAAGCTTTGGTTGCTAGAGATTCAAGGGTGGATTCAAAAATCAAGAAAAAATATAAAAATCCACTTGAGCAAAAGAGAGACAAGAACAAGTCTCAAGAGGAGCCCCAAGGTTCCAAGAAGAAATCCCATAAGAAGAAGAACAAAGTAGAAATGAGAAAGTGTGCATACTACAGTAAGGGATATCATCCTGAGAGCTCTTGTATGAAGAAGTAAATTGACATGTTGACCAAACTCCTAGAGAAGAATAACATCTCCCTTCCTGATTGCTCAAAAAAGAGGGAATGAGGATCAAATTCAAAGGATAGAGAGAGAGTACATGCCTTGGTTGCTGGCACATCAAGCTCACCTAGCTTCATCATATACTCTGGAGCTTCTAGACATATGGTTTTGACAAAAGAAACATTCTCCTCTCTTGACATGTCGAAAGGTCCACCAATAGTTTTAGGAGATGACTCTCTCACTAACGGTTTGGGGAAGGGAAGGAATGATATTGACCATTGTTATACTGAAATATTGTCACCCTCGTGTTATGAGATAAGTATTCCCTTGTTTTCTCCAATCCCTCAAAGTTTTCCCTAGAGAAATGAAAGAATAAATTAACCCCTTGAAATTTTTCCCTCTTTTGAGCTGGTAATGCTCTTTCCCGATTGACCAAAAGCATTACCCAAGAATCAAAGAGACAAAACCACTCCTGATACATGAGAAAAGAGTGGTACCACTGCTTCTATCCCCCTTATCACTACCTATTTGCTTCTTTCGAAAAGCGGTGCTTGATTTTTGAAGGCAAAAAAGAGAATCTTCGAGAGGATTCTCAAAGCTGACCTCCATGGAGCCTCATCCCTATGGTTTAGGACCAGCTGGAGCTTGAGATCCTCCCTTGTAGGATCTAATATCCACCTCAACCATGATATCCTCAACCATACATATCCTCCCATTCCTTTAAATACTGGCTCACCCCCCATGGGAAAAATGAGGAAGAATTGTGTTGGATACCCAAACTCTGTCAAAATCATTCTTGAGTCTTTGAAGGCAAGGTGAAGTTAGAGGCAAGGAGCCATCGGAAAGAAATCTTAACACCAAGGCATGGAGGTTGTAGTCTCTCCAATCATTTATTAATAAAGAATGTGTCATATATATGTATTTCTTGATTCCTTGGTCAAAAGCATAGATCTAGTTGATTATATTGTATGCTATCATGTTTCTCTTGTTGTTTTCCATATTTTACAAGTTATTCTTCAAGGATAGCGGGGACAACCTTTGAGAGAAGTATCATGACATTCCATTCAAGTGATTAACTAGATCTAGGGAGAGTCTATCATTCTATGTTTGTGTTTTGTTCTAGATATGAACCATTCAGACTAGGGAACCATATCTTGTCCGCAGGAGGTGCATATTTTTTGCTAACAAAATTGGCAACTCCACTAGGGATCTACTTTGAATTCTAGATCATTGGTAAGTTGAAACCTCCACCTTCACTTTCAATTTTCTAGATCTACTTTTCCATTCATAGATCTGTAGATCTACTTTGAATTTGATTATTTTTCCTCTGTCTGCCTTTGGATCTTCATATTTTTGGTTCACTAGGTTTGGTGATTGTTTGGGTTCATTTTTCAGTCTGTAACTTCCTTTTCTATTGCTTTTTTATTTTTCAAATCGCCATCTCGGGCACCACTCTTGAGTTGTGTTATAAGTGCGGTTCTAGAGTTATCACCTCTCTTCCTCTATGTCAAAGAAGCGGTGCCACCGCCCTTTCTCTGTGTCCAAGAAGCGGTACTGGACCTGGTAATTCCCTAGTGTGAACCTGTTGTAAGCGGTGCCACTGCTTTGTTCTTGTGTGCAAGAAGCAATGCTCAGGCTGGTAACGCCCTGTTCAACACCTATAGAAGCAGTGTCAGGTATTCTTCTTAGCCCTATTTGGTCTTTGATTCTTAAATTCTTGTTTTGGCATTTTAGATGTATGCTTCAGATAGTTACAGTTGTTGTTTGATTTTTTCAATTCATTTTTTAACAGAAAACTCAATCAAAAATAAAAAAAATCAATGATTGAATTCATACGTATTTTCAAGAATTTTGATTGATGTTTCTCTTTTAAAGCTTCATAGTTGGCTTTGAATAGAACTTGGTTTTGTTAGATCTCTGATTTCTATTTTCTTTGATAGAACAATAAAATATTCATTTCAATTTTTCTTCATTTGTTGTACATGATTTTTGTATGTTTTTTCCTTTTTTCATCAAGTTGTGGAAAAGTCCATATGAAAGTTATTGTATAATTTTGTGATTAGTTCATTCTCGCTTTAGTTGAAAATATGAACACTTTTGTATAAAAGTTGTAATTATATTTTCTTTCTTTTCATTAGACATCTCACTTCTTTTTCAGTTCAAAAGAGAAGATTTTGTTTGTTTCAGTTAGGAAAGGACCATATAAGCAAGTGTCTTTTATTTTTGTGTGGGATTTATTCTATGTTTCAAATGAATTGAACCTCTCTCTCCCTTCCTTAAGTAGGACATCCCTTTAAAGTGAAAGTGAAAATTTTGCACTATCATACTGCATGGTTTTACTTTTATGTCCTCACCTCATGCATCCACCTAACCGTTCAAGATAAAATCAAGCGCTAGCTTAGGTTTAAAATTTTTAGCAATTTTTGTGATAGGTTAGAGATGTGTTCGGGCGTTGAATGGAAAAATGTCCAATGTTGTTGTATGGTCTTGGTAATCATCCCCTCTTCTTTTCTCTCTCTGCCTGCAAATTTTCTCCTTCTGTGCTCTCCAAATCTCATGGAAAAAATTCAAAATGAAGCTCTAATGCCTTCCCTTTCCTTTTTGGTGTCTAAGAGAGGAAGTTGAATGGTCATCTAAGATTCTAATGCAAGGGCCCAAAATTAATTAGATGGATGGATGAGATTCAATGCACTTTTAATTCTCTCTAAAATTAATTTCACTCACCTCACTTAAATTTATCAAAAAGTCACTTTATTCTCTATAGTGAAAATTAAAAACTCATCTCAAGTTATTAACTGCAGGGGTCTCTTTAATTTTCCCTTTTTATGACTTAGGCAAAAGTCACTAGGGGAAAAATTTCCTAGGTACAAAAATCAACACTCCCTCTTACCAAGGAAGGTGTTCTGCACCACACCCAACTCATCTCTGAAATTAATGAAATTGCCTCTTCCAAGAGACTTTGTCAGGATATCTGCAACCTGCTCATCAGTGGAAATGTACTGCAACTCCACAACTCCTCTCTGAACATAGTCACAGACAAAACGGTACCTGATCTCAATATGATTTGACCTGTCATGAAATACAGGATTCTCAGAGCGGTGGATGCAACTTCGATTGTCACAGTAAATCACTGTAGGCCTCATCTCCTGATCAAATAAATCCACCAATAACTTGTGAAGCCACAACACCTTGCAACTATCCTGACTAGTTTCCATGTACTTGGCCTCTGCAGAACTCAAAGGAATAGACTTTTACTTCCAACTAAACCATGACACTGCTACCAATCCCAAACTGAAACAACATCTGAAAGTGCTCTTCCGGTCCACCACACTGCCTGCCCAATATGAATCCGTGAATCCAATTAAACTAACCCCATCTGATCTCCTATAATCCTGACCATAATCCACTGTACCTGCAAGGTATCTCAACACATGTTTTGTGGCAACCTAGTGTACTCTCCTAGGCTCCACCATGAACTGACTGACAGTGTTCACTACAAAACACAAATCTGGCCTAGAGTTGACCAGATACATCAAAGAACCCCCCTTGAGCGTGTATGAATTCATACGTATTTTCAAGAATTTTGATTGATGTTGCTCTTTTAAAGCTTCATATTTGGCTTTGAATAGAACTTGGTTTTGTTAGATCTCTCATTTCTGTCTTCTTTGATAGAACAAGAAAAGATTCATTTCAGTTTTTCTTCATTTGTTGTACATGATTTTTGTATGTTTTTTCCTTTTTTCATCAAGTTGTGGAAAAGTCCATATGAAAGTTATTGTATAATTTTGTGATTAGTTCATTCTCGCTTTAGTTGAAAATCTGAACACTTTTATATAAAAGTTGTAATTATCTTTTCTTTCTTTTCATTAGAGATCTCACTTCTTTTTCAGTTCAAAAGAGAATATTTTGTTTGTTTCAGTTAGGAAAGGACCATATAAGCAAGTTTCTTTTATTTTTGTATGGGATTTATTCTATGTTTCAAATGAATTGAACCTCTCTCTCCTTTCCTTAAGTAGGGCATCCCTTTAAAGTGAAAGTGAAAATTTTGCACTATTATACTGCATGGTTTTACTTTTATGTCCTCACCTCATACATCCACCTAACCGTTCAAGATAAAATCAAGCACTAGCTTAGGTTTAAAATTTTTAGCAATTTGTGTGATAGGTTAGAGACATGTTTGGGCATTGTATGAAAAAATGTTCAATGTTGTTGTACAGTCTTGGGAATCATGCCCTCTGCTCTTCTCTCTTTGCCTGCAAATTTTCTTCTTCTGTGCTCTCCAAATCTCATGGAAAAAATTCAGAATGAAGCTCTAATGCCTTCCCTTGCCTTTTTGGTGTCTAAGGGAGGAAGTTGAATGGTCATCTAAGATTCTAATCCAAGGGCCCAAAATGAATTAGATGGATGGATGAGATTAAATGCACTTTTAATTCTCTCTAAAATTAATTTCACTCACCTCACTTAAATTTGATCAAAAAGTCACTTTATTCTCTAAAGTGAAAATTAAAAATCATCTCAAGTTATTAATTGTAGGGGTCAATTTAATTTTCCCTTTTTATGATTTAGGAAAAATTCGTTGGGGGAAAAATTTCCTAGGTACAAAAATCAACACTCCCTCTTACTGAGGAAGGTGTTCTGCACCACACCCAGCTCGTCTCTGAAATTAATGAACCTGCCTCTTCCAAGAGACTTTGTCAAGATATCTGCAACTTGCTCATTAGTGGAAATGTATTGCAACTCCAAAACTCCTCTCTAAACATAATCACAGATGAAATGGTACTTGATATCAATATGCTTTGACCTGTCGTGAAATACAGGATTCTCAGAGTGTTGGATGCAACTTTGATTGTCAGAGTAAATCATTGTAGGCCTCATCTTCTGATCAAATAAATCCACAAATAACTTGTGAAGCCACAACACCTTGCAACTAGCCTGACTGGTTGCCATGTATCGGCCTCTGCAGAACTCAAAGGAACAGACTTGTACTTCCAACTAAACCACGACACTACTGCCGCCCAAACTGAAACAACATCCAAACGTGATCTTTCGGTCCGCCACACTTCCTACCCAATCGGAATCCGTGAATCCAATCAAACTAACCCCATCCGATCTCCTATAAACTAGACCATAATCCACTGTACTTGCAAGTTATCTCAACACATGTTTTGCGGCAACCCAGTGCACTCTCAGTAGGCTTCACCATGAACTGACTGAGAGTGTTCACCGCAAAACTCAAATCTGGCCTAGAGTTAACGAGATACATCAAAGAACCCCCCTTTAACGTCTATGAATTCATACGTATTTTAAACAATTTTGATTGATGTTGCTCTTTTAAAGTTTCATAGTTGGATTTGAATAGAACTTGGTTTTGTTAGATCTCTCATTTCTGTCTTCTTTGATAGAACAAAAAAAGATTCATATCAATTTTTCTTCATTTGTTGTACATGATTTTTGTATGTTTTTTCCTTTTTTCATCAAGTTGTGGAAAAGTCCATATGAAAGTTATTGTATAATTTTGTGATTAGTTCATTCTCGCTTTAGTTGAAAATCTGAATACTTTTGCGTAAAAGTTGTAATTATATTTTCTTGCTTTTCATTAGAGATCTCACTTCTTTTTTAGTTTGAAAGAGAATATTTTGTTTGTTTCAGTTAGGAAAGGACCATATAAGCAAGTGTCTTTTATTTTTGTATGGGATTTATTATATGTTTCAAATGAATTGAACCTCTCTCTCCCTTCCTTAAGTAGGTCATCCCTTTAAAGTGAAAGTGAAACTTTTGCACTATCATACTGCATGGTTTTACTTTTATGTCCTCACCTCATGCATCCACCTAACCGTTCAAGAAAAAATCAAGTGCTAGATTAGGTTTAAAATTTTTAGAAATTCATGTGATAGTTTAGAGACATGTTCGGGTGTCGTAAAATGTAGGATCTATTGTTAATTTGTCTACACTACAACCTGGGACTCGCGTGGTTCTTCCACGTACCGTCGGTATATCGAACGGACTTTCACGTACCCTTGAGGTATATAGAAAGGTACTTCATGTCCTCAATTGTATATTAGAAGGCCCCTTGTGAACGGTTTTGCATTAAACAACATTGTTATAACTCAAAATGACACATCTTTGCATGTGACCACTTTCCCATGTTTCCGTCGCATGTCGACACTTCCATGACGACACTTCATGAAAGTCATTACAAAAACACCTAACTTGGAGGACCCATATCTAGATTTTTGTAACTCTGTTTGACCTCATGTCTACACCGTTGGAAATATATTTTAGTTAGCTAAAACTTTCAAGAAGAAACCAAAGTCTAAAAATGCCCAGAAGTACCCTTAAAATGAGTTTGTTTTATGTATACGCGAGTTGCCTTAAGGAAAACCGCGTATGGTATGTGAATTGCTATATATAATACTCATGCATGCCCTAAATATGTGACTATTTGCATTGAAACCCACGTATACCTCCTGCATACGTGACTGATGTCTCTGCAAACCACGTATTCCTCCTGAAAATGTAAAAAGAAATATGTTTTTCAAAATTTGGGTAATTTGGTTAGTTATGCAACTGACTCCTTCAGTTGTAACTAATTTGTCTTCGACCATATCTCTTCAACAACATATAAATAGAGGTAGGGAGGTCCATGAGAAGAGACTTGAACTTTTGCATTGTCATGTTAGAGGAATTGGAGCTCTCTTTTCCCACACCTTTGCCCTAGAAGCTTTCTCCTTGTGTTGTAGAGCCTGGAGGTTGAGTTCCTTGGAGAAGAGAAGCAGCAGAACCAGATCAAGGTTTCGTGAGGTTCCAAACTTGAAGAGAAGGTATACTTGTAGTTGTTTTCAATATTAATAAAGATGTGATGTCCTTCTTTTTCCCAAATCATTGTTCAATGTGTGATTGAATTTATATTTATGATCAGATGTTTATGTTAATAAAAATAGTTTTTCATGTTTATTTGATTATCATTTCTTTATATGTGGTCATATTGGTTTGAGGAAGGTATAATTCATTTTGCAGGTCTCTTGGAGCAAGAGGAGCAAGAGGAAAATTAAAGGGCTACTTGGATCAACCTTCGTTTGACTAAGGTATGAACCATTCTAATCTCTGAATCTTGTTTATATTTGCTTGCAGAACCATTTGCATCCACCTTTCAACCCCAGTACATTGATGGCCTCTTAAACCCTATCCATAGGAAACTTTCCTTTACAACCAAATTGGCAACTCCACTGGGGAGAGCCTTGTATGTTTGGGTTTTCTCTGTATTTATTTCAGCCTTTTGTAAATTTTCAGGTCTTTCTTACCACTTAGGAACACTTTATCTGTTTGATAGAACACCTCCCCTAGCTTCCTAAAGCAATTTTTGACCTTGATGGGTTTTTTTCCCACCCATATGCAAGTTGCAAATTGAACAGTCACGTATCTGGTATTTATATGAGACTTGCTTTACTGTCAAACTGTGTATGATACACAACTTATCAGTGGTACAACCCACATGATCTTATACATGTGACTTGTCGTACTGTCAACCGACGTATGATACACAACCTGTCAGTAGTACAACCCGTGTGTGCCCCTAAAACAGTGTTTTTTCCTCATTTTTGTGGTTTTTTCTACTGTTGTGGTTTGTTTGGTAGCTCTTTTGGGGTCCTCTACAGGTGCATGAATCCATGGAGTTAGTGTCATCCCTTTTTCGTTGTTCTTTATCTATGTGGTAAGCATTTTTATAACATTAGGGTTTTCTCTTTTATCTTTCCCCCCACTCCCTTTGCTTGGCATTATTTTTGGCTTATGTTTTTGGTCAACCTCTATTAGTGATCTTTGTCTGAGTTCAGAATCTTGTTGGTGTTTGTTTCCTTCTTCTTTTGTTGGTTAACTTCACCATGCCAAAATAGTTGACTTGTCTTTTATGCAAGCCTTCCTTCCAAGTAGGGTTTATACTGACTTTAGGGCATTCTAGAGTTTGTTTGGTGGTTGTATAGCAGAGTTCCTTCTACTTTGTTCTTGTCATCTACATACTTTTGTTTGTAGGTAGTTTTTATTTTGCATTTATAAAAGAAAAATAAAAAGAACATAAAGTTTTTAATATGCATGTAGATTAGGGTTTTGTCTTTAATGCACTGCATCTCATTATTTTTTTTTAAATAAAAAGAAATTGTTCTTTTGTGGCTTTTAAGTTTCTATTTGAAAAAAGAAAGAGAATATTTTTTGCTTTTTTCATTTCATTTCTCTTTGCTTAGTCATTTTGTTTCAAATTTGAGTCAAAACACCACATAAGTTTCACGCCATTTGCCTCTGACTAAAAACAACCTATTAAAATGAACGATATAATCTAAAAATTATTAGTAAGTTTTATTTTATAGGCTCCTACACCAACTAGCTTAGGCTAGACTTGTGGAATATGGAGTTTTAACTCTCCACAAGTATAAAATTTCAGACATAGTTGGCCAATCACTTGGTAAATCCTCTTCTATGTTGATTGTATTTGGGAAGCTCCTCTCAAACAGGAGTTAAGCACGAGGCAATGTAGAGACTTGGACTGAGGAGATAACCCTATGATTCCTTGTCAAAGCGTATACCAAGGTTTTTGTGCATCTGCGGATTATGTCTGTTAGTGCCAGAAATTGTTCTCAGACTACTAAAGAACAAGCCAACACAATCTCATAAAATAAAATTAAGTAAAACATGTTTTTTAGGGTTTTGGTTTTGCATTTTGTAAAGAAGAGGGTAAAAATCACAAGGATAAAAGAAACAACTAAATCATGCACAATATAAGACTGAGATGTATAATATATGTAACATAAACCAGAAAAACATAAGCACATAACTAAGTTTCATCCACAATTCATAAGCATTCCATGAGAAACAACCTTAAACAAGAAATGAATTCATTAACTGAGTGATCACACTAATCAGAAATGAAACCAGCATAGAAGATAAAATGGGTTTATAGATTGCATATATAACATAATCAATAATCCAACATGCATAAGGGTTTTCTGAAACTTAGCTCTGTATAGTAGCTGAAAGCCTCCCCTTATACAAAAATTCCAACCCTTCTCTATTTCCCTCACCCCTTTATATATTACAAAGAGTAGTTCTGTCTTTCCTTCATTAGGTCAAATTTGAAACTACTCAGCAGTTACATTAACCAACTTTCAACTAATTGACTAAAAATAGCAAAATCAGATTCCTGGTAAATTTGGCAAATTTTTGAAAAATAGGTCTCAAAGAATCTTCCATATCTCTTGATCCGTGATACCTGTATGAAACTTGAGAGAGGTTTTTTGGAATGGTTCCATTATGGACAAAAGCCTCTCTTTATTTTTAAAAATGTGTCTCCAATCAATCAGAATAGGCCCCGTAAGATGAAGACTAAAACAGGGAAATATTAAATATTTTTAAACCCTGAAAAATAGGCTGTAAAGATTAAATTGAATATTTCAAACCTTGACAGCTGTTGCAAAACTGAGAGAGGTTTTTGTGAATGGTTCTCTTGTGAACAATTTTTTTTTGTTTCTAAAATTCATCTCCATCAGCTCATAATCTGCGCTTAATTTAAATGACCAAAACAGGAAAAAACAGAGCATAACTATGCATTTTATTTTTTATTTCAAGGGCTTCTTTTGCTACTGGATTTTGGTCTTCATCTTGTTTTAGCTCCTCATAACATTAATAATGATTTTTCTTGATACCTAATAGCTGAAAGTTGTACCATTTCACAGTTTAATCCCACTACAAATAACTCTTCTTTAGATTTTACAACCTTTCAGAAATACATAATCCTGATAAGCCCATTAAAAGTATGAAAACAACTAAGTAAAGTAAATTTAAAATAAAAACCTATAAAATCAAAAAATAAAATAAGCATGCTATCAAAATACTTCAAAAACCAAACTTAGAATCTTAAATCAATAAGAGAAACCATGTTTTGAAAATAAACATAAGGTCTAAAAATAGAAAACAAAAATTAGCTATAACATCTGGCTCCTGCTGCGGGATGAAGTGCTCCTTGTGAGGCTTCAAGAACTTGTAGACTAGTGCCTTCTGTCATTTAACTGAACCTATCTGCAACTTTGCAAAACATCCATTGGGCTATGGAGTCTTTATTCAATCCTTCACACATCGGTATATACAATGAAAATCAAATCTCTTTCCTTCAAAGACTGTAAAAGTATTTGAGGAACCTTTCATTTACTGAATCAAATTGTAATCCCATTTCCAATGTAGCCAGGAAAAAATTTCATCAACCCACCAAAACTTGCTTCCAACTCCGAATATATGTATAATCAGAAATATTGGAAAACATGAAGAGCAAAGATCTAGCAACTTGTACTCACTTTCATCAAATGATGTCTCTAAGATAACAGATTTATAATTTAATGTTGACTCTAAATAATCTGCCACTGGATCATAAAAATTTCCAAAAGTTACCTCTTCTTGTTCTATGAAAAAGATAGGTTGTCCATAAGAATATTTTGTTCCATGAATATCAAGCAGGCATTGGCAATAAAAGACATCAAGATCATCCTGAATTTGCTCCAAAATGTTTTGGACAGTATCATCAATAATGTCAACAAGCTGAACCTCCTTTAACACACTGTCTTCAAATGGATAACTATCATACATTCACTTCGGTTGTTCAAGGATAATGGACTAAATGCATTCCTAAATCTACTAATCAGATTGTGCCATATCACACGCCTCACACATTTCTGGGTCTTTCTTTTCAATTTCATCATCATATTTATAAAAAATTATAGCATCTTCATAATGGTTTTGAATAACAGATTTATCATAACCATGAATATAAGAAACTTTTGATATAACGTTAAAAATGTCAACAACCTTACTTTCATCAATTTTAATATCAAAACAAAAAGGACTAGAATATAATTCATCATAGAATTATTATCCTAGAACCCCAATCTCTTCATCATAATGAAGAGCATTCTGAGAAATTTCAAATGATGATGCTGAAGGTTGGTGTATTTCTTCATTACAAGGTTGATTTTTAACACAACAATGATTTCCAATAGTTTGTTGAACAAGAGATTGATCTTAAACAAGATTAGCATTCAAATGATTATTAAGACTGTTGAAATCATTTTGAGAATATTCCAAACTATCTCTACTGATCTCATCACTAGAATAATCTTCAACTTGACTTAAAACAACAACTCGATTATCGTAATGATCATGGAATTCTTCCTTGACACCAGAATCTGAAAATGTTACCTCTTCATCTTCAACAAATTCTGAAACTACAACTTCTTCATGATATGTTTTGAATCCTTAATTATACTTATCATCATGATTTTTTGAATCAGAAATTGTATTATAAAAATCAGTCTGCTCACAACAATCTCTAAAAAAGAACTTAGCTGAGAACATATACTTACAATGTTTCCGAAAACATGTGTGGAATTATTTCAGTGAGGAAATGCTAGCAGCGGGAAGACAAAAATACCATTCTTGTGCATCTTGCTTGAGTGAATACATGAACATCTTCATGAGCACATCTTCATGCTGCATATTTAAATGAACCATATATTGATGAAATCTGATGAGGTGATCTGAAGGATTATCCTCTTTTATTTCTTTAAACCGTGGAAGAAAATCTCCCCAAACATCCATAGTAGGTACTAGATTTGGCAAACCTATAACATCGAAAAAATTGAAAGGTGCAAACCTTCGAGCCAGAATGGCTTCCATGGTCTTCGGCATCTGCATCTTGAACTAGTGGAGTCACCAATCGATTTATCAAGATAGATTTTATTTTTCCTCCTTAGAAAGTGGAAAGGGTGATAATAGGTCAAATTAATTAGGGCTGCATAAACCTGGGGATGACTGTGATCTCCTAATTTTCCTATCTTCTTTAAGAAATTTCTCTGGGTCTGAGACACCTCAGTGTAATGGTGAACTAGGTCTACCTCTTGTCCCAACTCCCTTAGTAGCCATTGTGAACTATTTGGTGAAATGTAGTCTTAATGATTTGCTGGTTTTGTCCACCTTTCAAACTAGTTGAATGATGAATAACCCAGGGAAAGTATGCTTCAGCTTCGTCTCCAGCAATGGCGCACTATTACATTTCGACCCAAAATCCGACGGTTACTTCCGACGGCGCATGGATTTTGTCTTTTAAACTCACCAAAAATAAGGAAGTTAAATTTTTTTTTTAAAG
>LPNX010355844.1:72828-119603 GCA_001517045.1 Pseudotsuga menziesii | reverse complement strand
CACTTACCTTTTGAAACAAAAGACTTCCCTGGGTTGACAATGAATTTCGTAAACTCTGTATGTTGATAACAATCTATCTGCATTTAGGGTGCTCGACACATATAAACTGAAGAAAAATGCTTGGAAGTAAAAACATGCAGAGATGCATAACTGTTTAACATACAACGGAAGCAAAACCATACATTCAAGCATTCAACATGTTCACCATAATTCATTAACAGTAAATATGAATGCAGAAACAAAATAGTCAAGAATACTTATCTTATAAATAATTCATCCCGCAACCAACTACGTCACTGCAATGCTCCACCCAACCATAGGCTAGCATGCTCCTTAATCTCTCAGCAACACTGCCACCCTTGAGCTGGGCATGATTTCCCCAAGGAATAAGGAACAAGCAGGCTTACACATAGCCAAGGATACACAAATCAGCCAAGCTGACACAGTTGGGTTTATCAGACCAACAAGGAGCTGGGAAAGGTTGAATGCTAAGATGGTGAGCTCATTGAAAAGCTAAGGACACCTACACCAGAACAAGCCTGACTTCTAGGACACCCACACACACCCAACACAAGGAAATCAGTCCCTTCTCTGCTACACCGTCCCTCAGGACCTGACTTCCCTTCCAGTGCTATTCCGAGGTTGTGGAGAAGAAAGCCAGCCCTCTACCTCTATCTATGTGGCTCCCAAGCACACCAAGTTTATCAAGCAAACCAAGCCTTCACCCCACTCCACACATTCCAAATACCAACCACTGCATACACGCAGCAAAACAAGCAACTCACATCTTGGGCATGGAAAGAAAAGAAACAGGATGGCAACCAAAAATGGTGAATGCAGCTCAGGCCAAGCAAAGCGATTTAGAGTTGTTCTTGGCCCTAGCATGGCCAAAACAACTCAGTGCCAACCCAAAACGTAAAAATGTCCCCACAGCAAAACCCAAAACCATGGATTAAACCAACCACAACCAAATTCTTAGATGAACCAACAGTAACCACCACATGAATGAACCTTCAGCAAACCACAATTCATGGGGAGAACAATAGCAAACCCAAATCGTGAATGGCTCCTTCACAGGAAAATTGTGGGTGACAGTAAACGGTTTCTCCAGCTCTCTGTGTAAGGAAAATGATGGAGAATCATGTGTGTGAGGATGAACAATTCTAGCCCGTGCGTGGAGATGAGAAAGAATGGAGTAATGTGTAATGGTTTCCCTGCCTACGTGAGGGTGAAGAGTTTACTGGTGGAGTGTGTGTGTGGGAAAGGACTGACAGTCCTGCCACCCACCACTACCCAGCAATAACTGCCCAACCAACGTCAGGTTTTAATAGCTGACACATGGATTTTCCCCATAGGCTCATGGTTTAACAATCCCCCCCTCATCCTTAGGAAAATCATGCCCTTTTCATCATGGTTGCATTGGCATAGTTGGTTGGGTTCATTTTAATTAAAGTGCATATTTACATGATGCCAAAACTATAAGGTGTCAGATAGCACGATATACCATAGGCAACGATTCCAATCACCGAAACATAACACAACCAAATCGATGGTGGGGCTTTTTCCTTTATATCCACACCATGATTAATTACAATATATACATCATGTACCTTTTAATGCAAACGGGGTCAAAACTGGGGTGTTACATTCCCCTCCCCCTTGGAATAACACCGTCCTTGGTGTTCCAATACTTAGGAATACATATACAATTTACACATCCAAAATTTCAAAATTTTGCAGATCTATCCTATGTTCAATTATTTACTTTGAACTTTTAGGGCCAAGCCCCTTGGCTTCTACAAGCTTCTCCTATTGGTTCTCAGCTTCCGTCTCATCCCCAATTCTAGGAACTTTTTGGCTGCTACCCTCTTGATGTTCCCTTGTTGGGAAGTTCCAGCGGCAATGATGTCCTCCGCATTTCCAACATTTCACTAGCTGCTTCATCTTTACCAGCTCGATTTCCTTTGAGTCTTCATGCCTGGAACATTTCTTAATGGACCGATTGGACGAATGCCCCATCATTGATCCACTTTCCTTTCCCTTATGGATTGCTCCCAGCAGGATTTTTACCTCCTTTTGCAAACCAATAGAGTCCTGCAAAATATGGTGGTTCATCTCATTCTGCCTTTTCTGTATCTTGAGTATCTCTCCAAGATTTTCTTGGGTCTTGGCAATTGTTTGAAGGAGACTTCCAACCAAGTCCAATAGATTTTGGTTTTCTTCCATGATCAATGTGCACAACTGGATTTCACTTTTCTCACATGTGAAAGGCATCATTGTAATTCTATTAGACCAAGCATAATATAGGCATTAAAATCAGTCAATTAATTGCCCAATTGGCATGGTAGTCCAAGTCTTATCGAGGAGACTTTCATACTTTTCATGCCTTCCCAAAAGTCACATGAGCTCATTCATGTCCATTCTTGGGCAGGGAATTATCTATTCCAGCATTCACAATTTATTTTAAGCAAATAAACACATTCTATTTTCAGCCACACATGCATTCAACAATCTTCTGTTTTCATAAATGCATATCTATATCTATCTATCTATCTATCTATATATATATATAATAATAATAATAAAAGGAAAGAGAGAGCAGCAAGATTTTTCCCCTCTTTGTCTTGTTCCATTGTGGAACCCACACCACCACCATGGTTTTCATGCTCTTAGCCTCTTTCACTTCATCGTGAATGCTGGACCAACCCTTCTTGGCCATGACACTTGGTGTCTATGGTCTATCTGAGACCTCTCAACCATTGAGTCTCTCCACATGGTTTGTCTACAACTCTCGGCTACTAGGACCTTCACAGTCCCACTAGAACCTTTTTCATTATTGCTCATTTTGAGCTCTTTAGGACAGTCACATGTCCACATGCACCCCTAGGATGCCCTCATAGTCCTCACTCCTAGTGATACCTATATTCAAACATTGAATAGATTCACATGTTTAGTTTATTCTCCTCGCTTTTTATCTCTAAACAAGATCTTAGAATATCATAACCAAACCATATACACATGTATATTCATAAGCAAGAAGCTGCAAGATAACCCAATACTTATTTGTATTGTGTGTTTCCTCTCTAGTCCATAGGGTCCCGCTTTGCTTTGCAAGCCTTGGAATTTCCTATGGAATTGGATGTTAGGTCAGCACACAGGCTGCTCCACAACATCAAATGATTAATGTCCAGCCATTACACCTTCACGTCAACTGGGAAGGAAACTTTACCACGACCATTTCTAGGTCAAGGATCTACTATGGATCCCTAGGCATATAACAGCCCTATTTCAGGAACACCTTCACAACACCTCATCCCATCCTCACAATATCCACAACATCCATTTATACACATCAACCCTTACACCGCAACCCCTCACAACAACTATTTACCTTTTCTCTTTAGTGTGCAACACCAAATTGCATCTATTTAGCCTGACAACATAAACAATATAAAAAAACTCATAAGTGTTATTTCTCTAAAAATGTAACCATATTTCATATCATTCACTATCAAGTATTGAAACACCAGGAGTGCATCCACTCCCTAGGGTGTAGTCAATATTGAATACCCTATCATGACCTGAGATCGAGGAAATGTGCACCCCTTCCTATGTGAACCATGTAGGCCCTACTCATACTCAATTAGTCTTCCGTAATGGAATTAAAATCAAAACATGCTTTGCATATTTACTCTAAAAATTAGACATGCATATTCTTAGATAGGGTCACAGAACACTTATCCATTTGCAATTGCAGTATTTCTTCGTTAATGAGGAATGGGGCTCCCTTCTCCGAGTTGACAGTCCCTCGGTTTTCCATCCCAACTCCTTTTTACATTCCATATCCCACACATGTCTTACTAACATAATCTATACCATCTCACTTATGTTACTTACCAATCATGTAGTGCAGATGGGACATCCCCAAACTGTCCAATGGAGTTTCACCCAAAACCCATTTCCAAGATAGGGGAACCTCCCCATGAAGTTTGGCTCCTGCAGGCCATCACACATGGTCTTCCTGCAATGTGTACCCCTGGCACATTCATCAAGTAGCCAAACAGTCAATCATCATCTACTAATACAATCCAAATTTTATTGTTCCATAACCCAGCAATGGCATTAGTAATTAAATTCAATATGAATTTGCAACTCTGTCTACTACAGAAATTGATTTGCTTGGAAATGAGGTGATCCTCATTTGTTGGTCTCTTGTAAGTGGCACCATTCTGCCCATTCTAATTTTATGCTTACTAGCATAACATGAACATCCACTTGCAACATGTCCTCTTGACACAATTCTATGCAAGCCAATAGTGATTAGTAGTTATCAGCAATTTCTCAAATCTGAAATTTACAAGTCCAAGTTGACAACCCATTCTACGCACAAACTATTTCCACAACCATGAGACTCTTCTCATGAGGTTTGGTTCTTTCACATGGTAGATTTCGGCCTTTGTCATGGTCTTACCCATATTTCCATGCCCCAAACAATCTACCTAAAACTTGAACTTCAATCAGCCAAACAATTTGCAAGTCTTCATGGATGTAACATTTCATTGCTGCAACAATCACTGAAGCATTTTCAAAATTATAGCATTCAAACACTTCCATCTGTTAATCACATCAATATTACCAAAACTCATTTACTTTACGTGAATCATTATCATACTAAAATTTCAAGGTATAGTCACATCATTTATGCAATTTAAATGAAATGTTTAGATACTCCTTACTTCACAGGCGTATCATTTGTACCACTTTGCTCTTCCATAGAGCATTCTGGCAGCCAATCGATCATAACTACCCTCTTCATGCACTTACTATTTTGCATTCATAACAGCTCTTGAAATAATTCTAGAATTATCATCAATTTATCTTTTCATCCATTAGTTAGTCATGATAACACAAGCACTATCTCGATGCATTCATGCAATGCATCACAACATTTGCTCAAGCTTTTCAAATGCATCCATTCAATGCATAACTACAAGATTTATAAAATTTGTTAATGCATATCGACTCAATGCTACCTTGTATTGATTCAGGAATACTATGCATTCAACCATACTATGGCCTAACCATGACTACCTCACATAGGATGCATTACTATAATCAAGACCACCACTCCTCACTTTCTTTGGGTTACTAAGTTCATAACAACATATACAGGCATGATACATTTCTATATGAATGTAGGGTAAACTTCTAAACAGCCACAGGGTGTGAGACCTCTTGCCTACAACACTCCATGTTCCACCACACTATGGCAGTATGCCATTCATATGAATAAATTCAATCTAAATGCATACTATTCTATGATTACTAGGTGTAGTTCAATGGAACCCTACCCAATCTTCTTTCAACACTTATGCATTTATCATAATCAAACCATTACCTGTATGGCTCCCATGTACAACCTTGATGTTACCAGTTTAGTTGGTCCCTTGCAGGAGATTGCAGAATTTGCTCACCAACTTTTGATCCTGGATTTGTTTCCTTATCCCTTTCTCCATAGGGTTGCTGGTCACATTCATCAACATCATCAACATCTTTAGCCATGCTCCTGTGTCATTGGTTTTTCCACCAATACAATATTTACCATTACTAGTTCATTGTAAATATATAATTCCCACTACTTTCACCAATATGTAATATCCTATACATGCAAAACATATCCCCATGCATTTTCAACATCCCCATGCCATAATTTTTATGTTTACAAAGCTTATAAAATATAAATATAGTTAGCAAGGCAGGGGTTAAGGAATTTTCCATTTCAAATCCCTCATCCTTGCATGGAATTCCTCTTCCACATAATAGCTGATTCAACTTCATGATCTTTGCTACTTCTAAGAATGCAATTCTTGGATTTGTCCATATTGACAACAAATTTTTTTTGTCAAAACAACCACTAGTAATTTTCTACTCCTCAATCAAACTCTGGTGATTCTCCACTGTTCTCTGTTGGATAAGCTTTCCAACGCCTATCCACATGCTCCATTCTGACTTCGGGTGTGAAAATCACACTACTAAAATTACGATTTTCACCAAATTTCTGCACTTTTACACACAACTATATTCTGGTCTGGAATGCCAACTTCAGCCACCTGTAGGAGAAAATCTAGGAATATTCAGGAAAAATTTTCTATTGGGCGAAATTAGTCCATACAACGAGGAACACGCAGTAACTTGTGGATCTCGTTTCCAATGCACCATTCATATTTTATGAATTTTGGGTTTGACTAATTTGCCCAAAACATAGAATTTTCTTTTCACAAGAATGACTGTTTGAAGGGGACGATGGGGGTCAAGGGGGCTTTCCCTCTTGTGGCTTCTACAGGGTGGGTCGAGGGCAGCGCCCTCGTTTTTTTTTTTTTGTAAATCTTTTATTTTCACACAATTTGGCGCATAAGATCGCTGCCATTTTCTCCTCTTCCGACGTATCGGGTCCTTAGTTGACTAAGCTTTTGACATATCAAGTTTCTATTTGACTAAGCTTCCAACACTTCAGTGGGTTGATCTTCATCTTTCATCCGACGCTCATCAGCGGTCCAATCAACTAAATTTTTCTGATGTTTTGGGCCGATCTTCCGCTAGATTCCGATGTATCGACGGACCGATCCTCTAGATTTCTCTAACGTGTCGGTGGACCGATCATCTAAATTTATCTGACATGTTGACGGACCAATCATTTAAATTTCTTCGATGTTTCCTGTACTTAGAAAAAATTTCGGAAAAATTTCCTTTTATCTTCCACCGCCGCATTGGCTCTCTCATCCTCTTCCTTCCGCTGCCGTTGCGGCACCTTCTTTCCTTTCCAGCCAAAAGTTTCGGTGCTCTTTACACTTCCTCCTTTGGCGACATCGAGGGTCCCTCCATATAAATGGGATGATGTTTCAGTGGTCTTCAGCCTATCCTTGTCGACACTTTGGCTTTACTTCAGCGAGCAGCCTTCGACGGTGCTTTGGAGAACTTCTCCCGAAAGACAGCGGAAACTTTTTCCGATTTCCCGTACTTAGAAAAATTCCCAGAAAATTTTTCTTCTCCTTTCTGCCACCATGTAGGCTCCCTTCTGGTGAGCCTCACCGACACCTCGGCTTCATCTTCACCTTTTCTCCGTCGGCGGCATCGGAAGTCCTTCCATCTAAATGTGCCGACGTTTCGGCAGTCTTTAGCTGATTTTCACCAAATTTCTGCACTTTTACACACAACTGTATTCTGGTCTGGAATGCCAACTTCAGCCACCTGTAGGAGAAAATCTAGGAATATTCAGGAAAACATTTCTATCGGGTAAAATTAGTCCATACAACAAGGAACACACAGTAACTTGCGGATCTCGTTTCCAATGCACCATTCATCTTTTATGAATTCTGGGTTTGACTAATTTGCCCAAAACATAGAATTTTTTTTCACAAGAATGACTATCTGAAGGGGATGACGGGGGTCAAGGGGGATTTCCCTCTTGTGGCTTCGCTGCGCCACTACAGGGTGGGTCAAGGGAAGCACCCTTGTTTTTTTTTTGTAAATCTTTTATTTTCGCGCAATTTGGCGCATAAGATCGCTGCCATTTTCTCCTCTTCCGACGTATCAGGTCCTTAGTTGACTAAGCTTCCGACATATCGAGTTTCTAGTTGAATAAGCTTCTGAAACTTCGACGATCTGATATTCATCTTTCATCCGACGCTCATCGGCGGTCCAATCAACTAAATTTTTTTTGATGTTTCAGGCTGATCTTCCTCTGGCTTCCGACGTATCGGCGGACCGATCCTCTAACTTTCTTCGATGTGTTGACAGACTGATCATCTAAATTTATCCGACGTGTCAACAGACCGATCATATAAATTTCTTCCATGTTTCCTGTACTTAGAAACATTTTCGGAAAAATTTCCTTTTATCTTCCGCCACTGCATCCGCTCTCTCATCCTCTTCCTTCCACCGTCGTTGCGACACCTTCTTTCCTTTCTAGCCAAAATTTTTGGCACTCTTTACATTTCCTCCTCTGGCGACATCGAGGGTCCCTCCATCTCAATGGGCCGATGTTTCAGTGGTATTCAGCTGATCCCTGTCAACACTTCGGCTCCGCTTCAGAGAGAAGCCTTCGACGGTGCTTTAGAGAACTTCTCCTGAAAGACAATGGAAACTTTTTCTGATTTCCCAGACTTAGAAAAATTCTCAGAAAATTTTTCTTCTCCTTTCTTCCACCATGTTGGCTCCCTTCTAGCTAGCCTCGCCGACACCTCGGCTCCGTCTTCACCTTTTCTTCGTCGGCAGCATCGAAAGTCCTTCCATCTAAATATGTCGACGTTTTGGCGGTCTTCAGCTGATCTAAGCCCACGCTTTCAACACTCCCTCCATGGTTCCTTCATTAGCTGTGTCTCGTCTTAACCCAGCCAAGACCATAAGCTTCTCTTTGCCAAATCCCTCGGCTCCCCTCTGCCAAATCCCTCGGCTCCTCTCTGCTAATTCCACCGACAAACTCAGACTTAAACAAATCTTGAAATTTTCATTCCACGGTTCTTGTTGGGAAGACTTTCGTCTTGTCTATCTGATGCATCGGATGAGCTTTCAGCTAAGTCCTCCGACGTATCAGATGGGCTTCAACCTAAGCCATCCGATGATTCTCATACTTAAAAAAAAATTCATGAGATTTTCTGTCATTTCTTTGATTCCCTCATTTCTTCCTATTGTGCAAAGGGAAACCTGCCTCTGTCAATGATTCTTCACGGCCCATTGAGGCCCATGCTGCAACATGAGCTCTGATACCAATCTGTAACGTCCTCAACCCTCCGATCGGTGAAGAGGACGCTACTATACCACTAAACATCTGGGAAAATAGCCCCATGAACATGTACATACATATAAATTGAAGAAAAATGGTTGGAAGTGAAAACATGCAGAGATGCATAATTGTTTAACATACAGCGGAAGCAAAACCATACATTCAAGCATTCAACATGTTCACCATAATTCATTAATAGTAAATATGAATGCATAAACAAAATAGTCAAGAATACTTATCTTATAAAGAACTCGTCCCGCAACCGGCTACGTCGCTGCAACGCTCCACCCAACCATAGGCCAGAGTGCTCCTTAATCTCTCAGCAACACTGCCACCCATGAGCTAGGCATGATTTCCCTAAGGAATAAGGAACAAGCAGGCTTACACATAGCCAAGGATACACAAATCAGCCAAGCCGACACAGTTGGGTTTATCAGGCCATCAAGGAGCTGGGAAAGGTTGAATGCTAAGCTAGTGAGCTCATTGAAAAGCTAAGGACACCTACACCAGAACTAGCCTGTATTCTAGGACACCCACACACACCCAACACAAGGAAATCGGTCCCTTCTCTACTACACAGTCCCTCAGGCCCTGACCTCCCTTCCAGTGCTATTCCAGGGTTGTGGAGAAGAAATCCAACCCTCTACCTCTGTCTGTGTGGCTCCCAAACACACCCGTTTTATCAAGAAAAAAAGCCTTCACCCCACTCCAACACAGTCCGAAGACCAACCACTTCATACACACAGCAAAACAAGCAACTCACAGCTTGGGCAGGAAAACAAAATAAACAGGATGACAACCAAAAATGGTGAACGCAGCTCAGGCCAAACAAAGTGATTCAGAGTTATTCTTGGCCCTAGCGTGGCCAAAACAACTCAGCGCCAACCTAAAATGTAAAAATGTCCCCACAACAAAACCCAAAACCATGGATTAAACCAACCACAACCAAATTCTTGGATGAACCAACAGTAACCACCATGTGAATGAACCTTCAGCAAACCACAATTCATGGGGAGAACAACAGCAAACCCAAATCGTGAATGCCTCCTTCACAGGAAAATCGTGGGTGACAGTAAATAGTTTCTCCAGCGCTCTGTGTAAGGAAAACGATGGAGAATCCTGTGCGTGAGGATGAGAAATTCCATCCCGTGCATGGAGATGAGCAAGAATGGAGTAATGGGTAATGTTTTCCTTGCCTACGATGGGGTGAAGAGTCTGCTGGTGGAGTTTGCATGCGGGAAAGGACTGACAGTCCTGCCACCCACCACTACCCAGCAATTACTGCCCAAACAACATCATGTTTTAATAGCTGACACATGGATTTTCCCCATAGGCTCATGGTTTAACAATCCCCCCCTCCTCATCCTTAGGAAAATCATGCCCTTTTCATCATGGTTGCATTGACATAGTTGGTTGGGTTCATTTTAATTAAAGTGCATATTTACATGATGCCAAAACTATAAGGTGCTGGATAGCACGATATACCATCGGCAAGGATTCCAATCATTGAAACATAACACAACCAAATTGATGGTGGGGATTTTGCCTTTAGCTCCACACCACGATTAATTACAATATATACATCATGTACCTTTTAATGCAAACGGGGTCAAAACCAGGGTGTTAGAATTTGTCTCATAGTCATTGGCAATCCTATAATAAAATCCATGGAAACAACTTCCCATTTCCATTCCGGGACTTGCAAAGGATACAATAAATCTGCTGGGTGTTGATTCTCAACCTTCACCTGCTGACATTTCATGCACTTAGAAATATACTCAACAATTTCCTTTTTCATTCCTGGCCAAAAATACTGCTTTCTGGCTGTAGCAACTGTCTTCTGATATCCTGGGACCAGAATATGGAACTTGATGGATTTCATCCATAACAATTCTCCTCAAGTCTTCCATATTTAGAATATAGATTCTGTTCATATAGGTAAGAAGTTCATCTTCTTCCAATTTATATCCCTCATTCTTCTTTTCAGGATTTTGCTGCTGCAACTTGTCCTTTATCTGCACATACATTTCATCCTCAGCAAGTATGATTAACAATCTGCTGCCTCAAATATGGTTGGAAAATACTACGAGATGCCACATGCATTTCATGCACCTTCTTGCTGGGTGCATTGGACACTTTTTTTTCCTTTCCTTTTATGTGTTTGATTTCAAAATAAAACTCACACAAAAACTCCAACCATCTAGCTTTCCTAGCATTTAGAGTTGGCTGATCAAACAAATATTTCAGACCACAGTGGTTTGTCCTTAGCTCAAACTTTCTTTTCATTAAGTAATTCCTCCACATCTTGAGAGCATGTACTATGGCTGCAAGTCCAAATCATGAGTAGCATAGTTCTTCTCATGCTTCTTCAACTTTCTAGACTCATAGCATACCATGTGGTTGTCTTGCAAAAAAACTCCTCTATTAAGTCCTTGATTGCATGCATCAATACACACCACAAAGTATTTTTTGGGTCTGCAATTTTCAGAATTGGTGCACTTGTAATAAGATTCTTCAACTGTTGGAAGCTCTCCTCACATCTTGGTGTCCATTCAAACTTTGTCCCCTTCTTTTGAAAATAATTTATTGAATTTGCAACCTTGGAGAATCCTTCAATGAACCTCCTATAGTATCCTGCAAGTCCCATAAAATATCTCACATATGTCACATCTCTTGGGATTGGACAATTCATGATGGATTCAATCTTTTCAGGGTACACATATATTCCTTCCTCTGAGATAATGTGACCCAAATAGTGAATTCTATCTTAATAAAAGTCACATTTTCTCAACTTTGCATACAGCTTATGCTCCCTTAGCAATTTCAATGCTAGTCTCAGATGTTCTTCGTGCTCTTCTTCATTCTTAGAATAAATAAGAATGTCATCTAGGAAGAAAAGAACTAACTTATCTAGATACTTGCTGAAAACACTATTCATGACACATGAATGTAGCTGGTGCATTTGTGAGACCAAATGGTACAAATACAAACTCATAGTTTCCATACCTTTTTATGAAGGTTGTCTTTTGAATATCTTCATCTTTGATTCTTACTTAATGGTAACTAGACCTCAATTCAATCTTTGAAAATACCTTTGCTCCTCTCATTTGATAAAAAATGTCATCAATTCGAGGTAAAGGGTGTTTATTCTTCACAGTAACCTTGTTCAACTGTCTGTAATCAATACATAACCTAAGTGTCCCATCTTTATTTTTCACAAACAGAACTAGTTCTCTCCAAGGGGACACACTAGGCCTGATATACTTCTTTTCCAAAAACTCTTGTAGATGCATCTTCATCTCTAGCAATTCTGGTGTCCTCATCCTGTAGGGTGTCTTGGACACTGGTTATGCTTCAAGCACAAGGTTAATTGTGAAATCAATGTCTCTTTTTGGAGGAAGCCCTGGAATTTCACTAGGAAAAATGTCACATGCCCCAATTTTGTAAAAAAATATATTATCATATTTGATTTTATTTCAAGAGAATATGTTAAATTTTATGCTAAGTTGTAAATGATGACTCAACAGAATCAAGGGTGTGAATGTAATTCTGAATATTTTAATTATAAATAAATAAAAGTGGAGACAACAGCTTGGGAGAGTTGTTAAAAGAGTGTTTACTGGTCAAGTTGGTGGAGGAGACTGGGTGGAGATCAAATAGACAAGTGGCAGCATCCTCAAACACTTCCAATGTTGCAGGTGGAAACCTCCCTATATTTGGGGTTATGACCCCCCCGATAAAGTGGGATCAGAGCAAGTGGCTCAACTAATGACAATTAACCCAAAAAGACCTAGGCAATCTTAATAAAAATACCCATTGAAGAGAACTGAGGCTACTCATTCTAGGAGGAGAATCATTCAGGGTGAATGTACTTCAAAGGATTTCATTGGGAAGGGAATTTATGGAAGGTGTTTGAGGGGTAAACTGCAGAAAGTGATCTAGTGCAGCTATTTAGCTGAAGGATCTTGCTGCTGAGTGCAGAGTTAGTACTGAGTCATTGGACTAGTATTTTGTTGCTTGCTCCACCAGTTCTCAGCCAAGGAGACCAAGAACAGGCTCGAGGGTCCTGAGAAGACGCTGTTTGAGCGCTCTCCAGGAGTTGGTAGGGAGGAACAGCCTCCCAACGCTGTTGTCATCCAGATTTAAACAGGTTCTACAGTCTTTTATTTACTATGTTAAAATTTTATATCTGAGAATGAATGATTACATGTTTTGTAGTGAACTGATAGAGCTTGTAACCCTTTAGTTATTTGAATATTGAATCTATAATTGATGAAAATAATCCTAACCTGTGTTTTTTCCCATCTGGAATAGACCAGACCGTACTCTAGCACAAGAAGTGTGTTTAAAATAGATTAAGATATGATAGGATTCTGAAATGAGTAGATGTATTATGCATTTCAATATATCAGTGTAACTTATTTCTGTATGAAGACTATTATTAGCAAAGAACAATAACCTGTTCTTATATGTTTTTGTTAACTAGATTATGTAGGTAAGAACATTAGAACAAGAAATAGAAATAACTCAGTACAGGTAAAAGGATCTTCTTTATAAATACTCTAATAGGAAATAAATTATGCTACACATAGTATTTTATTTTTTTTTTATCGAATTTAAATTATGCAGGATGGTAATCTGTGCTATGTCAAATGTTTATTTTCTTTGTATCATACTTATTAACCTGTTGCTTATGCAATGGAAGAAATAAAGCTAATAGTACTTGTTTACTTTCAATTCAAACAAAGGTATCAGATATCGTATATAGTTTACTAGTATTCATAATAGTTTAAAATCTAGGAGATACTACTAACCCAGGATAGTGTTATGAAAAATAATTATGGTATTAAGATAGAAAATATAAATACTTAGTTAAATTATTTATATTGTTAACTAACTAAAAGAATTAGTTACTACAAATCGAAAGGGATTTTGGAAAAGAATTATTCTTTTATAAAAAAAATAGACTCAATACTAAATTAATGTTTACGAGTAATCCTACTAAAACCTGAGATAAAAATTTAGAAAAACATTAAGAACCTTAATTAAATCAACATTGCATATCTATGTAAGAACTGTACTGCAAATACTAACAGGTTTATCTTTCTGCAAAAAAGAACTATAGGGTCGAGCTTTAGTTTAATAATAATACCCTTGTTCTAATAAAACAACCAAGTCATAATCCAGTGGTTGGATTTTGTGTACAAGTCTAAGCAATTAAGCTGTTACTGACTAGTCATAGTACTTTTAACAAATAAATGATTTAGTTACCAATTTAAGAAAAAAAAATATTACACTCTAATAATGATATTATTCAAAATAATATTTGTTTTACAAGTAGCAGAGCTCACTTAACAAACCAAAGAATTCTTAATCAGGGTTTCATTCGAAGAAAACCCTAGCTCATGTTCTGAGCAAATAACAAAAAAAAAAGGATGCCAATAGTTTAACCCTAGTTCAAAACCATTAACAAAAGTCTAATACAAATAATAGACAGTATATATTATTACACAGTCAAATAAGGTAATGAATTTTGAATTCACAGAATCCTATTAATAACAGTAAATTAAACAGAGTTCAACCTTGAAGGAGAATTTCTTTTGTTAAAACAAAATTGTGTATTGCATGTTAGGCCGTAAGGCTTTAAACATAAACAGAGTACAAAAACCAGATTTAAGCTGATGCACCCACATTATAACATGGTTTTTATTTATTTAAACAAACTAAGTATTAAACTTACAGGTTTATAAATTCTTTTTTTATATACAAGAAGAAAGCTTTACAAGTCACTGTATTATGCCGGAGTCACCCTGCTGAAGGAAAGGGTTAAACCAAAAACCAAAAAAAACTAGTAAACTGAAGAACAACAACCGAAGACTGGGAAACATTCATGCCATATTTCATTCCATTTGAAAACTGTCCCCTAAGGTATGCACAAGCAGGGAGAGCCATTTGGTAACCAAGGCTTACCAGTGGACAGAACGTCGGTCCTTTGCGAAGAATATCCTTCCAAGGGTTTTGCAAATTGTCAGCTGCATTTTAAAAATTCAAAGTTTAAATTAACACTTGGGTATAGCACTGAAATCATATTTTTATTTTATAGCTTACAATTTGTTAAAGAGAATATTACCTGAGAGGTAGGCAGACCGAAACCTGAAGCACAACAACTATTGTGTCACCTGGAAGTGAAGATGAGGGAGCCACAAAGGAACAACAACACTGTAACCAACGTAAGGAAAAGCCAAACCCTCATTTTTGCAGTGACAGAGACGACGGAGGACACACAAGGCAAGCTACGCTGTCAACAGGAACAAGATCAAATCAAGGCAGTGGCCAAAGAAAACCACGACTTTAACCATGTAGCTAGCGACAGTGTAAAACAACCCACATACACAGCAAAGTAATTGCAGAAAACTTCTCATGCATGAGTTATGACATAAAATCTCACACCAACATTGAATCTTTAAGGTTTTTGCACAGACAGTGGAGCTGGAGGCCAGCAAATGCGAGCCCTCAACAGTCGCAGTAAAACCCAAACCATGTAGAGGCAAAACCCTCAACGAAACAATGAGAAGCTAGGGTTGCAACGAGAACTTTTAAATCATGATTTGCATGGCAAAGAAGGTTCCATGTGTGCTCAAATATTTTCACCACTCCGTGGGTCTTTTATATAGTTATCACTGCAAACATTCGAACCCAATAATTGATAATCAAATACTACATGCATGTAATGATACCATGTTATAACGTAAAGTTAATACTATATCGTTTCAATGGAGTCAAGCCTCGGCGTTAAACGAGTGTTATAACAACGTTAACATAATGTTCAAAATTTGGGTAAAAGGTCTAGTTACTATTGGAGTCGAGGCACTTGTTCCTCGAAGAATTTATTATGTTTTCGATGTTATAATAGCGAAGATCCTTTAACCCTTTTTTTAATCCAACTTATAAGAAAAGATAAAAAGGATAATAGAAGTTTGTATAAGCTAGTTAATGCCTTTATTAATTTGGTCTCACAATCAGGAGCAATGATTGTTAAAACAATAAGAATCAGGTTTAAGATAATAATGTGAATATAAATATAGTAATATTTATACACAAGAATAACTTTTATTCTTAAAAGGGATCTAAGGTATTAGATGTAGGAAATAAAACCTACAGATACATTATCTTTGAAACTCCACTTTATGAATCTAGTTTTTGAGTGAAATTGGAACAAGATTAAGCTAGAATTTAGAGTTTAAGACCATAAACTATCTAGAATATTATTGCACTACTTTTACAATCCAGTAGTTAGTAGGGTAATGAGAATTCATCGTATAGTGTTTGTCATAAATAAAATGGGATTCCAATCATGATCTTGATGATCATTATATAGAGGATATCGCATAAATCATAAGTGATGTTAACCTGAAAATTTTACCATGTTGAATCCTAATTGAAACAGAGTTGGAAATAATACCATAGGTTTATGTTCTGAAGACTTATGTCTATTTGCATGACGTTAAGCATCGTTTTAATTATTTTGATGATAATAGCAGTAGACTATTTTGTCTAAGGAGGAGTTATGAACTATTATCATGAGCTCCTCTAGAAACTAGAAATCAAATAGAATAATGTTAAAAGAGCTCATTATCTATCTTAAGATCTTACAGATAAGAGTCAAATAGAAAGGCGACATTAATAACCTCTATGATACAGAGACTAAGTGAAATAGTCTTGTAAGTCAAATAAAAGAAACAAAATTTACCTTGCGGATTCTTGAGTCTTCTTGGGAGTGCAATGGCCCACACTATGCTTCAGTCTGTCCGAATCGGAAGAAGACTGTTAGCAATATTCATACCATACAGGAGGAGATGACCATTGGGGAACTAGCAAGGAGCATGCCTAGAATCAACGCAGCCTTAGAGAACCGGCAAGCTGAATATCAGAATTCCATGGTGGCAATAGAAGGTATGATAAATCAGACCCCTATAACTATTTTGATTGATCCAGGAGCTAGTCTCAGTTATATTACACCTCAAATAGTAGAAAAATGTAAATTATCTATTGAAAACTTTGAGAATTAATGGTTAGTTAAGTTAGCCACTAATGCTACAAGAAAAATAACTTGTTTTGTCAAAGAATGTGCAATAGTTATGGATGAATTTGAAACTGTTGTTAAACTTAATGTTTTGCCTCTTGGTTCTTATGATTTTCTGATTGGTATGGACTGGTTAGAACAACATAGAGTAATTCTAAACTGTTATGATAATACTTTCACATGGTTAAACAGTGATGAAAAACTAGTAAGTGTTAAAGGAATACCTAGAAAAACCACCATAAGGCATATTTCTGCCCTACAGCTTAAGATAGCTGTTAGAAAGGGATGTAAAGCTTATGCAGTAACAATTACTGATGAGGAAAGTATAATTAAAACAGATAAGTTAAAAGTGGAAGACATACCAGTCTTAAAAGAATATGTTGATGTATTCCAGGAAGAAATTCTGGGTTTACTTCCGAAAAAGGAATTGGATTTCACCATTGAGCTGGTACCGGGTGTAGTACCTAGATCAAAGGCCCCTTATCGAATGAACATACTCGAACTTAATGAATTAAAATCTCAATTAAAAGAATTAATTGATAAAAAATATACTCGACCAAGTGTGTCTCCCTAGGGGGCACCTGTCATCTTCGTCAAGAAGAAGGACGAAACTATGCAAATTTGCATAGATTACAATCAGTTAAACAAGATGACCATCAAAAATCAATATCCGTTACCCCGCATAGATGATCTGTTTGATCAACTACGTGGAGCCACGGTGTTTTCAAAAATAGATTTAAGGTCTGGATATCATCAAGTAAGGATTAAAGATGAAGACATCTTTAAGACAGCTTTCAGAACTAGATATGGTCATTACGAATTTGTCGTAATGCCATTCGAGCTTAGTAATGCCCCATTTGTTTTCATGTGTTTAATGAACAACGTGATGCATAAGTATTTAGATAAGTTTGTGGTCGTGTTTATCGATGACATTCTAATCTATTCAAAAACCGAAGAACATAAAGAACATCTAAAAATTGTTTTGCAAGAGTTGCGAGAACATCAACTCTTCGCAAAGTTTAGTAAATGTGATTTCTTTAAGGATAAGATTCAGTATTTGGGTCACGTAGTGACCAAGGAAGGAATTTTCGTAGATCCTGAAAAGATAAGGGAAATTGAAGATTGGTTGGTTCCTAAGGATGTGACGGATGTTCGATCTTTCATGGGCATTACCGGTTACTACCGGAGGTTCATTAAAGGTTTTTCGAGGATAGAAAATCCAATAACTTCCTTGTAGAAGAAGGGAAATAAGTTTGACTAGAATAAAAAATGTGAAGAAAACTTTAAAAAGTTAAAAACTTTATTAACCAGCGCACCTATTTTAAGAATAGCAGATCCTAATAAAGAATTTGTAGTGTGCACAGACGCCTGTAATGATGTCTTAGGTGGTGTTCTGACTCAAGAAAGGCATGTTATTGCCTTTGAGTCTAGGAAGTTAAAATTTCATGAAAAGAATTATGCAACATATGATCTGGAATTAGCAGTTGTAATACACGCCTTAAAGATGTGGTGACACCACCTAATTGGCAGAAAATTTGTTTTAATGACTGACAATAAAGGATTGAAGTATCTTTTAGATCAGCCAAATTTAAATCCCAAACAAGCTAGGTGGTTAGCTTTCTTAAGTGAGTATGATTTTGAAATTCAGCATATAAAAGGTAAAGAAAATAAAGTTGCTGATGCATTAAGTAGGAATGCAAGGCTGAATTTTGCAGCAGCTATCAGCACCTATGTTTCAGACTTAGATGAACAGCTTAAAGAAGGAATAGAACAAGATAAAATTTACCAGAATTTGCAAGCTAAAGCTAAAGAAAATTCAACAGAAAACTTAATTAGAGGTTACAGTTTAAAATAAAAAGAATTTTTACTATATAAAGATAGAATGTATGTACCTAACGTACCTAAAGTCAAGCTATTAATTCTGGATGAAATTCATAAAACACCATATTCAGGTCATCCAGGTTATCAAAAGACTATAACTATGTTAAGAAAAGAGTATTTCTAGCCAAATATGAAAACTGAAGTAGCTAAATATATTGCTAGGTGTTTTGAATGTCAACAAGTAAAAATGGAACATCAACACCCAGCTGGTTTGCTTCAGCCATTACCCATTCCTAGCTGGAAATGGGAGATAATTAGTCTAGATTTTATTACTGGACTTCGTAAAAATCAAAATCAGAATGATTCCATCATGGTAGTAGTTGATAAGTTAAGCAAAGCAGCTCACTTTATACCTGTTAAAACTACTTATAAAACTGCAAACATAGCTGATATTTTTCTAAAATATATTTTCTGATTACATGGAATACCAAAAGTCATAATCTCAGATAGAGATCCTAAGTTTATAGGAAAGTTTTGGAAGTCTTTGTTTAAAGGGTTAAACACCACATTAAATTTTAGTACTTCTTTCCATCCTCAAACAGATGGACAAACTGAAAGGGTAAACCAAGTATTAGAAGATCTATTAAGAATGTATGTGAAAGATCAGCCTGGTAAATGGGAGGACTATTTACATCTGGTAGAATTTGCTTATAATAATAATTATCAGACATCAGCCAGATTTAATCCTTTTGAAATTTTATATGGATGAAAATGTAATACTCCTATTTCTTGGAGTAATCCAGTAGATAGATTGGTATTAGGTCCAGAACTGTTAAAAGAAATGGAAGAAATTGTAAAACAAGTGCAGGGAAATCTGAAAGTGGCACAAGATCGACAGAAAAGTCAAGCAGACTTAAAAAGAACTCCAAAGGAGTTTCAGGTAGGTGAACATGTGTTCATTAAAGTAAGGCCCAAAAAGAGCTCTCTGAGATTGGGGAGTTGTGCAAAATTGGCACCTCGTTATTGTGGCCCATTTGAAATTTTGTCTAGGATTGGACAAGTAGCTTATTAATTAGCATTACCACCTAATTTAAGAGTACATAATGTTTTTCACATTTCCGTTTTAAAGAAATATGTTCATGATGCTACTCATGTTGTTAACTAGAATAATGTACAGGTGGAACCAAAAGGAGATTTTCTGGTGGAACCGGGCTGTATCCTCGGGAGGAGGGAGATTACACTTCGGAACCGTACCATTGGACAAGTGAAGGTGCAATGGAAACACCTTAGTCCATAGGAAGCCACCTGAGATTTGGAAAGTAAAATGCGAGATGCATATCCAATTCTGTTGCAGGGGAATTCTAAGGATGAAGAATAAATAACATCGAGGACGATGTTATATTCTAAGGAGCTTTGTATGTCACATGCCCCAATTTTGTAAAAAAATATATTATCATATTTGATTTTATTTCAAGACAATATGTTAAATTTTATGCTAAGTTGTAACTGATGAATCAGTAGAATCAAGGGTGTGAATGTAATTCTGAATATTTTAATTATAAATAAATAAAAGTGGAGACAATAGCTTGGGAGAGCTGTTAAAAGAGTGTTTACTAGTCAAGTTGGTAGAGGATACTAGGTGGAGAGCAAATAGATAAGTGGCAGCATCCTTAAACACTTCCAATGTTGCATGTGGCAACCTCCCTATATTTGGGGTCATGACCCCCCAAGAAAGTGGGATCAGAGCAGGTGGCTCAATTAATGACAATTAACCCAAAAAGACCTAGGCAATCTTAATAAAAATACCCATTGAATAAAGCTGAGGATGCTCATTCCAGGAGGAGAATCATTCAAGGTGAATGTACTTCAAAGGATTTCATTGGGAAGGGAATTTATGGAAGGTGTTTGAGGGGTAAACTGCAGAAAGTGATCTAGTGCAGCTATTCAGCTGAAGGATCTTGCTGCTAAGTGCAGAGTTAGTACTGAGTCATTGGACTAGTATTTTGTTGCTTGCTCCACTATTTCTCAGCCAAGGAGACCAGGAACAGGCTCGGGGGTCCTGAGAAGACGTTGTTTGAGCACTCTCCAGGAGTTGGTAGGGAGGAACAACCTCCCAACGCTGTTGTCATCCAGCTTTAAACAGGTTCTACAGTATTTTATTTACTATGTTAAAAGTTTATATTTGAGAATGAATGATTAATGAATGATTACATGTTTTGTAGTGAACTGATAGAGCTTGTAACCCTTTAGTTATTTGAATATTGAATCTGTAATTGATGAAAATAATCATAACCTGTGTTTTTCCCTGTCTGGAATAGACCAAACTGTACTCTAGCACAGGCAGTGTGTTTAAAATAGATTAAGATATGATAGGAATCTGAAATGAGTAGATGTATTATGCATTTCATTATATCAACGTAACTTATTTCTGTATGAAGACTATTATTAGTAAAGAACAATAACATGTTCTTATATGTTCTTGTTAACCAGATTATGTAGGTAAGAACATTAGAACAAGAAATAGAAATAACTCAGTACAGGTAGAAGGATCTTCTTTATAAATACTCTAATAGGAAATAAATTATGCTACACATAGTATTTTTTTTTTATCGAATTTAAATTATGCAAGATGGTAATCTGTGCTATGTCAAATGTTTATTTTCTTTGTATCATACTTATTAACCTGTTGCTTATGCAATGGAAGAAATAAAGCTAAACTACTTGTTTACTTTCAATTCAAACAAAGGTATCAGATATCGTATCTAGTTTACTAGTATTCATAATAGTTTAAAATCTAAGAGATACTACTAACCCATGATAGTGTTATGAAAAATAATTATTGTATTAAGATAGAAAATATAAATACTTAGTTAAATTATTTATATTGTTAACTAACTAAGAGAATTAGTTACTACAAATCGAAAGGGATTTTGGAAAAGAATTATTCTTTTATAAAAAAAATAGACTCAATACTAAATTAATGTTTACGAGTAATCCTACTAAAACCTGAGATAAAAATTTAGAAAAACATTAAGAACCTTAATTAAATCAACATTGCATATCTATGTAAGAACTGTACTGCAAATACTAACAGGTTTATCTTTCTGCAAAAAAGAACTATATGGTCGAGCTTTAGTTTAATAATAATACCCTCGTTCTAATAAAACAACCAAGTCATAATCGAGTGGTTGGATTTTATGTACAAGTCTAAGCAATTAAGCTGTTACTGACTAGTCATAGTACTTTTAACAAATAAATGATTTAATTACCAATTTAAGAAAAAAAAATATTACACTCTAATAATGATATTATTCAAAATAATATTTGTTTTACAAGTAGCAGAGCTCACTTAACAAACCAAAGAATTATTAATCAGGGTTTCATTCGAAGAAAACCCTAGCTCATGTTCTGAGCAAATAACAACAAAAAAAAGGATGCCAATAGTTTAACCCTAGTTCAAAACCATTAACAAAAGTCTAATACAAATAATAAACAGTATATATTATTACACAGTCAAATAAGGTAATGAATTTTGAATTCACAGAATCCTATTAATAACAGTAAATTAAACGGAGTTCAACCTTGAAGGAGAATTTCTTTTGTTAAAACAAAACTGTGTATTGCATGTTAGGCCGTAAGGCTTTAAACATAAACATAGTACAAAAACCAGCTTTAAGGTGATGCACCCACATTATAACATGGTTTTTTTTATTTATTTAAACAAACTAAGTATTAAACTTATAGGTTTATAAATTCTTTTTTTTATATACAAGAATAAAGCTTTACAAGTCACGGCATTATTCCAGAGTCACCTTGTTGAAGGCAAGGGTTAAACCAAAAACCAAAAAAAACTAGTAATCTGAAGAAAGAGTTCTAACTTGAAAATATTTTTAAAAAAACTTTGGAGTTAGTATTTATTTCAAAAAAATTGAAACACAGGTTTCTGTGGCTAAGCATTGTTTCAAAACAGTCTCTAAGCCACCAAAAGCGGACTTTCAACAGCTAAGACCGAAATTTCAGGGCGCTCCAAGCCACCGAAATTGGCGTTTTTACTATGAACAGTCATCATTTTCAAATGATTATTTTGAGCGACTGGAGAATAATTTTGCAACATGGACAAAGGATTGTTTTCCTAAAATTTCAAAGAACAATAACCTCTCTCATTTTTCCTACAGGTATCACATATTTGGAGAATCGAATCCATTTATGAGCCCTAAATTTCAGATCTCAGAATTCCCCGTTTTGACACATGTTTTTGAAATACATATGTAGAACAAATGAACATGAATATCAAATAACTAAGAGAGGTTGTTTCTCAAAACAAAACAAATAAAAATGACCTCTCTCAGTTTTCCAAAATATGTTTTTATTTGAGATATATAGGTCAATATATGAGAAGCATATTTCCAGAAATTTCTGCATTTTCCAGCCACCTCACAAATTTGGATTTGAGATAGCAAAAGAGGTTATCAAATCCATCTTTTGAGGATCTTGAAACTGATTTGTAAAGATTATTTAAGATAATTGAAGAATCATTAGAAAGGGTTTGAATTTGGATATTTTTTCACTCTTGTACTCTCAAACTTCTCGTTTCATGCCAGTAATATAAGCTTCTTTTGCCATTTATGTTTAGATCTCATTTTCTACCTTTCTGTACTTGCACTTGGATATTTTATTCATGTTTGTTATATTTGTATAATGCCAAATAGCTGTCATCCTATATTTGTATTGATGAATTGAATAGAAAGTATCATTTACTTATTATGATTATCCATTCATATATGCTTTGCTTATGAGTCTACTAGCATGATAAGAATTATGCATACATCCACCTTTTATCAACTCTCTGAACAACAGTGGTGTAAATCCTTATCTATCTAAGTGTGTTGATGCATGTTTTGAATGAGTGAGTTTTGATTAAGTCATCCAACTTGATCCATATTACCCATCATTATGAAAATACTAAAGTTACCAGGCATCTTCGAGCTGCAACCTACAAGAGTTTTCTAGAGAGCTAACAAATTGGCGCCATTGTCGGGAGAGGAGATTGAAGCTCAGCTTCCCTGGGAGATGACATAAGCTTCAACTTTGATGATAGACAAAGACTAGGCACATTCTCGATTGTAATCATCTATCTGGCGACTCCATGAAGGACGAATTCAGTGGTGACTCCATTACTCAGAAATCTTTTGGTGGCTCCAATGGTACGAAATGAACAAGATCTTAGCAAAGAGGTATGCATTTTGTGATTTCTCAAATATTTCTGGTTACCCTAATCCAGTTCCTAGTAGAGATGAATGGGAAAATAGTCTTCCCATATTTCGAGGAGAAGAGTGGGAAGTGTCAGCTGAACACTTGCTGCATTTTCATGACTTTATTCATCGGCTTGAAATTATACATGAAGATGTTCAAATTAAGCTTTTAAAATATTCATTGAAGGGAGCAGCCCTTTATTGGTGTCGATCTCTTCCAGCTTTAAGTATTCATTCATTAGCAAGTTTTCATGATGCTTTTCATTTGTTTTGTAAAGATGAATTTCCAGTTGAAAGTCTCTTTGAAGATTGTTGTGATGAATTTGAGAAGCAATTTTAGCAGGAAGTAGTTCATTCTTATGTTTGTAAAAATGAAAATTATGTGGTTGAGAAAGAGCTTCTTAATACAATTAATTATGAGGATTGCATGGCTGTAGATGCATCAAGCCTTGTCTCTGATGCACCTATTGCCTTTGATTTGTATGAAGAAATAGTTATAGAATAAGAATTTACTGAAATTTTTCAAGAGGTTTCCTACAACATGTTCTCACCTGTAAGTGAAGAGAAGGGTCAGAAGATTGTGTGTTCTTCTTTGCAAGATGCATAGGTTTTTTGTTCTCTGATTTTTTATAATTATGAATATGAACAAGAACAGGTTTCTATAGGAAATGATGTTGACTTGAGCAGCAGCTAGCCCATATATGATAGCGACGAATCTGATTTTGATGAGCCTTTTTCTTTCCCATCAAGGAACAACATCATGTTGAAATCAACCATTCTATGTTTGCAACAGACATTAAATATGATAAGTTTAATCTACCTAAAGATTTAAAAATATTCTTTTCTGTTTGCAACATCTCATGAACAAAAGACTGATATCATTATTGAAAAAAATATCAAACAAGAAGGGATTAGCAGTCAAATCAAATCACTGTTTATGAGCAGATCCATATATCAGAAGGAGAAGAAAGGCTTGAGCAGCAAGCAGAGTTAACTTCTTTCTATGATTCGGTAGTTGTTTATATGGAGTTATGTTTTTCAGAAGTCTTCAGTTGTGCAATATTTGGAATCAAAGCAAATAATTCTCTGCAAGTTGAAATTATGCTACACGACATGAAGTGTTCTTTGAAATTTATCTGCATGCAAAGAGATTTTGTAAATAGTTCGATGTTATCATGGTTTCATTGGAAGCATGATGTCACATGATGAGCATGTTTTTACTGGTTAAGAGTAGGAATAGGTGGGAAATAAGCTCTTCATATGAGCAACTAGATCATTTTCAATTGTTTTCATGAATAAGCAAATTAGGCTACCAATCGGTTGTAGGGGATCAATTATAAAGGACAAATGACTCCATGCCCAATGGAACACTAGAGGATAGATTTGAATTTTTTACAGGAAAGGCATTGGAACTGTGGTTCTTGGAACCTCACAGGGAGTATTCCATCCCCGATTAGGAGCGAGATGTTATCTCCTCAAATAAATTAGTCAAATTTATTTTATTAAGAGGTAGAAATTCATTAGAAAAAACTTTATTAAATTTTTTCAGGCTCATTTTAATGAGTTCTAACTTGTAAATATTTTTTTAAAAACTTTGGAGTTAGTCTTTATTTCAAAAAAATTGAAACACAGGTTTCCATGGCTAATCATTGTTTTGAAATGGTCTCTAAGCCACCAAAAGCATACTTTCAGCAGCTAAGACTGAAATTTCAGGGCACTCCAAGCCACCAAAATTGACGTTTTTACTATGAAAAGTCATCATTTTAAAATTACTATTCTGAGTGACTGGAGAATCATTTTTCAAAATGGTCAGAGGTTTTTGTTCCTAACATGTCAAAAAAAAATAACCTCTCTTAGTTTTCCTGAAGGTGTCACATATTGGGATAATAAAATCCATCTCTAGGAGATAAATTTCAAATCTCAGAATTCCCCTGTTTGACACATGTTTTGGAAATACAGATATTGAAAAATTGAAAACTAATCTCAAATAACTGAGAGAGGTTTTGTTTCATAACAAAAAAAATAAAAATAACCTCTCTCATTTTTCCAAAATAATATTTTATTTTAGATATAAATGTCAATATATGAACCACATATTTCCAGAAATTTCTGCATTTTCCAGCCACCTCACAAATTCAGATTTGAGATAGGAAAAGAGGTTATCAGATCCAATTTTTGAGGATCTTGAAACTGATTTTTAAAGCTTATTTAAGATCATTGAAGAATAATTAGAAAGGGTTCATATTTGGATATTTTTCACTCTTGTACTCTGAGACTTATCATTTCATGCCAGTAATATAAGCTTCTTTTACCATTTATGTTCAGATCTCATTTTCTATCTTTCTGTACTTGCACTTCGATATTTTATTCATGTTTGTTCTATTTGTCTAATACCAGATAGCTGTCATCCTATATTTGTATTGATGAATTGAATAACAAGTATCATTTACTTATTATGATTAGCCATTCATATATGCTTTGCTTATGAGTCTGCTAGTATGATAAGAATTTTGCATACATCCACCTTTTATCAACTCTCTGAACAACAGTGGTTTAAAGACTTATCTATCTGAGTGTGTTTATGCATGTTTTGAATGAGTGAGTTTTGATTAAGTCATCCAACTTGATCCATATTATCCATCATTAAGAAAATACTAAAGTTACCAGGCATCTTCGAGCTGCAACCTCGAAGAGTTTCTAGGAGAGCTAACAGAGCGAGTAGAAAATAGAAGATCATAGATAATGAGAGGAGGAAGACAACTGTATAGATAAGAAAGAGAGATATAGACAAAGTTTGTAGCTTAGTGCGCAAACCAAAGGTGCCATATATTTCTCATGCCAGATGAAGAGCACCTTTGTGGTTTTTCTTGGATAGGTTTCCACATTAGATACTGTGTCAAATGCATGAATGGTGAATGTATTTGAGTTGCATATATATGTTTCTATGAGGATGTGTTTATGTATTGGGTTATGAATGAGTTTATATGTATTTGTCAAACTGTTATCATTGTATGTATTTATGTTGCATTGGGTTGTTGTTATAATACATGTTGAAGGGCGAGTCACCTCACATCTTAAATTTGTGTAATAAGTACAAATACCCCACCCATAAGATTTTGTCGAGCGCCTTGGTAGAAGACCAAGGGATGTGAAATCCCCCACCCAACTGCAAAAACCTGGTTCTGGTAGTTACCCATAGAAAGATATTTTGAGAGAGATTGCATCTGTGTCGTAGGTATGCCGACTGAGCCTTGCTCTGTCAGGCCTATATCTTGGGATTTGTTGCGCGCAAGGGAGGGACTGAACCTGGGTCAAAGATATCTAACGCCAACAAATGGTTCTGTTGTCGAGACCGTGAATCATTTTGCCGAGGGATATGTTGTGACATTCAGAGAAGGTTGAAATCCAAGACTGGGTGGATTTTAAGGCATTAGAGTTTGCAAAAGAAGAGAGCAAAGGATCTCGGTTGAATCCGACAAAGTTGTTGGGATGATATTTGTACACGGATATTCACAAGATTTTATTTTCCAAATTTGATATTGTGTTGCATGAGTGGTTGTCGAAGCATTAGGGGAATTTTGAGGTAAAAAATGGGCCCCATAAGGGATATATTAAAATATTATGAACTAATCATTTTATGGGGAACGTATACTTGAAAACTCACCTTTCCACTATATTAAATATACAATTTAGATAACCATGGTTGAGTTACATACTAGAAACAAAAATAATAAAAAACGTTATATTGAAGTAAATAAAAGCTAGTTTTAATTTCCAAAAAATGTGTAGTACCTGGATGCATTCATGTCCTTAAAATTGTAGACCACTTTTAATAATAAAATACAAATACAATGAAAAGAGAATCAAATATGTTTTAATAATAAGATATAGACACTATGAAAAGGCAATCAAATAATACAAAATGAAAAAAACATCAAAATTTTCAAATTTTCTCTAACCACACATTGAAAATTAAAATTTAATATATATATATATATATATATTCTTAATTTTTTATTATAATGTATGTTATTTTGTTTCTTTATATAATTTATGTATTTTTATGATATAATTAATTTAGTGTTTAAAAATTAAAATTTAAGAAAACATTTCTCTTTTTAATTTTTTATTATAACTTATCTTTTTTAGATTCTTAATAAAACTTACATCCAATATGCTTAAACCATTATTCGAAAATTAAAATTTAAAATAATAAATATATAGATGTTCTTTTTTCATTTAAATTACTTATTTTCTTATTAAACAAATTTAAGTGTTTTTATAATAGAATTAATTTAGTTAAATTCTCGTAAAATAAGATGTTTATGATTTATATAAAAAAAAACCATTAAACCAATTTATATATTTTATTTCTATATTAATAAATTAATCACTTATTATCATTTTTTAAATTTTTTTCTACATTTTGAAATATATAGAAATATTTTAACATATTCATTATATACTCTAAATTTAATATTTCATTATATGTGTGAGAGAGAGAGGAATCAACTATGACATCAGTTTGTGATACGTGGTTGATTTCAATGGCTCCAGTATAACCCCTAGGCACGATCAACTATGGGCTCAAAGATCATGCACATTTCATCTAGACTTGAACCGCTGACTTGCTTAACATCTTGTATGCCTTAACATAATGTACAATTGCCAATCAACCTACATCCCTACCCCTTATTAATATATTTATTATACATTCTAAATTTTAAAAATTTAAATTTTGATTTTAATAATTTTTAATTTTAATATAGGTTAGCACATATATTCTATACTTAAATCTAATCTTTAAAATTTGATTCCAATAATTTAGAATTTGAATTTTTTTAGCTTTTAATTAATTAATTGTAATATAATTTTGTAAAATATTGCATTTTAATGTAATTACATAAGTTAATATTTATTATTTTAAACTTTGATTTTAATATTTTGTATAATATAATGTTCTGTAGTTTTTAATTAATTACACTATAATTTGATAAAATATTACATTTTAATATGATATTTTGTTTAGAATTTAGTTTTTGAGAGTTAGTTTTTAAATTGGGTTTTTATGAATATATTATTTTGTAATGTGTTTTATTGTAATTTTTTTATACAAATCTAATAATAAAAATATTTTAAAAGTATTAAAAAAGTTAATAATATTTTTTTTAAATAACACAATAAAATAAAGTTTAATTAAAAATATATATTTATATGATATTTTTGAGATTAAGAAAAATGGATGAATATATCATATATTCATAAGTAAAAATGTGTAAATAAAAGATATTTTTAACATTAAAAAAATTGGATAAATATAACAAATTTTGAAAATTGTGTAAAGACATGCATATTAAGTGAAAAGACATATATTGTCTTTTTCAAATATATGAAGAGACAATAATATTTATATTGAAAAAGTGTGAAAATACATTAATACTTTACTCTAGGTGTAAAAGTACTTGTAGACTACCATTGTTAACCATAGATTTTGATCAACCATTTAGAATATGACAAATAATCAACCTTAACTCAAGTAATGTCAACTCAATTATTATAGATGATGTCATTCTCTAGATTCTAATTGGTTCTTAAAAAGTTTATTTTAATAGTATTTTTTTTATTTGGAGGCTTATTTTTACCTCAAAATTTTCCTAATGGAAGGACCGAATAAGTTGGTTAATTTCCAACTTTTAAAATCCAGTATTGAATGTAAATTACAGAGATCAACTCAGAAACAGACAGTTCGCACTTAACAGGTCGACAACCGCGACTAGGTCGCTCAAACGGGAAAACTAGAGGCGACTGGGCTCAGAAACAGACAGGTCACGCTTAAACGGTGGATAGTCGCGACTGGATCGCACAAACAGGAAAAACAAAGGCGATTGGGTCGCTCAAATAGCAAAAACAGATGCGACCTGGACCTGTGAGGCAAGTCATACTTTACGAGGCTAAGGATGCAACCTGGGTCACACCTAACAGGAAGAAATGTGTGACTAGGTCGTGGCTTCTGGCCCAATAGGTGCGACTTGGGCCGTACTGGGAATGTTTTTTTTAAGAAGGACCGACAGGGGCCGAGGGGGGAAGGCCCTAGTGCTGTACAGGTTCGAATCAGTCGTGTGGGAGTCCTATCAATGATGGTTGTGAGTAAAAACAAAGAAACACCTACAAAACAAGGGATCCAAGAGGATTAACCAACGGAGTTGCCAAAAATGTAGCAGGGTTTTCACCCCTTCTACATGCAAAAGCACCTCCCTTTTGTCAATGGGACAGGAGGGTAGAGTTCATGAAAGAAAGATACAGTAACAAAAAAATATTAGTAAAAAGAAATCAATAAGCAAATACGGCTAAACTAGATAAAAACAAATAGATCACAAATATACCTTCTTTCTCTTGAAAAAGGGCCACCGTGCCCGATCTCGGATATGGACTACCTCTCCACAGGCTGGTTGGTACAGAGGATGTCTCAACGTACTGAATGGGGGATGGTAGGGCTACGAAATGATGAAAAAATGGTGTGAATACTCTAAGAATAACGGTTTCTCACTGTACTTACGGAATAGAATAAATGAAAAAAAGAATAAGTGAATCTTTTGATGGAGACCTCCACCCTATTTTTATTATATGTTTTTAGGTTTTTTGTCATTTTCTCTCTTTTAAGTTTTTGGAACCCTATTTAGGGTTTTAAGCCCTATTTAGGGTTTTTAAGCCATTTTGTGTTTTTAGGCCTTTTTTGGGGTTTTAGCCCTTTTTTGGGTTTTTAGCGCTTTTGTAAGCTTTTTGGCCTTTTTGTGGGGTTTTTGGCCTTTTTTTTAGAGAGAATGAAGGCAAACCATAGTTGTGAAGGTCAAAGGTAAGGGAAATATTGTAGGACAATGATGTATGTATGTGGTTTAGGCCATGTAGAGCTAAGTGAGCAATGTTTTGCGTTAAAAAATATATTGCATGTCTATGTCGAAAATGATAGAAAATAACAATTAACACAACTATCTAAACTAGAAGAACACCGACTAATTGCAATAAAACACCAATAAATACAAAATCATCAGGAAAAAACTTGGCACGATCGAAACATCAAAATTAAAAAATGTCGGTTGGAGACCTTACATTACTATACAATAGTCGAGTAAAGGTAAATCCTAAGAAATTAAATATCGAGTGGATGGGCCCATACATTGTCAAAAAAATCAATGCTAATAGATCAGTCCGACTAAAAACACTTCAAGGGAGTGTATTTCAAAAGTTGGTTAATGGTGCTCGACTAAAATGTTACGAAGCATAAAAATAAAATAAAATAAAAAAATGGTTGTATAACTATAAAAATTTAAAAAATCAAAACTATAAAACCCTAAAACCCACACAAAGAAAATTATTACAGAAACGACAATCAAGATGACAGGACCTTGGACCAACTCTCAGGAAGGAAGCAGCAGAATATAGTTTGGAAGAAACAACCACTATGAAGAATTTTGTCTACCTCGACATCACCGACACCATCACGATCCCGACACCCACCGACATAAATAAGGGCTAATGGTCTAATCAAATCATGATGAACATCGACATATGGAGAAAAAAATTCAACATGTCTCAAAAGAAACATCGACAGACCGTCCTTCACAGTTAAATACACTATTAATACAACAATTAATACTACCATCCACTACACTCCCACCCGCTCCAAATAATCCAACTATAAATACCCCACTCAAAGAAACTTGGGCTTCATTCTACGAAGAACTAGAAAACCAGAGCACCCTAACTCCTGAGCCCAATTTACCTTCTTATGAACTAGAGCATATAATCGACACAATGGCCCCCAAAAAGTTGACTGCAACTACTAGGTCCGCGTCAAATAAGCTCAAACAACTAGAGAAAGCTAGCACACCATTGTGGACCCGACTAAATAACATTCGAAATGCTAAAGTATTGGAGCCATCATGGAAAAGGATATGGAATGAAGTTAAGGAATAGGGATGCGACAAAAATGGAAAATGGCCCTAGAGTATTCCCAAATATTAAGAGCTAGTACAATACTCAGTTATATGAATGCACCCCTTATGGATAGCTTTGTTGGAACGAAAGAGATAATTGCACAATTCATTGTTAGCAAGTATCACAATGGAAAATTTTATTTCGACACACCTATCGAAATCTCCAGCGACCTAATCTATAGTCTCAGTGGGTTATCGAATAGAGGTGAGTCAGTTCCTGTTAGGTTGAACTAGGGCCTCGTGGAAGAACTAATAGGTACAACAACAGGAAAGAACTCAAGAGGAATGATAATCATTCAAATCATATATGGGAAATTCTACAAATGGGTTGAATATTTAGCAGAGATAATCAAGCACATACGCACAAAATGCCAAGAAGAAAGCACCCAAATTCGGTATCCCTCACTCATAATTTGGATTGTTATGTACCATCTTCGACCAGTCAGACATAAGGCATTCAATGAGCCAAATCGAATCACAATGTGGAATTTTAAATCTTTTGCATCGGGTGGTTGTCGATTGGGACCAACAACAGCAAAAATTTGGTTGTACACATGGTTCCAAGCATTAAAAATCAAAACTGCTCAATGGAGGGTACCATAGAATGTCTGAAGATGTCTACCACCACCAGCACATATTCAAATTGTATTAGACCATACATTGGTCTGGTATCTACAAGGTGCTAGAGGCAATGCAAAAGCACTCGACTTATACCCTTCAGTTGAGGAAATATTCACATGCCTCAGTCTACAGTCTAATACCAAGCTAGACATACCACCTACAGTGAATAAATTTGACCAACCAATAGTCGATCCTTTAATTGATGTAGATAAAGAAGAGGACTACGAAGTGCGGCTACATATAAGCACTTTTACTCTTAACCACAACAACACTAGTGAGATCAACCCAGTGGGGGATGCAATAACAAATGTATAATGAGCACATGAGGACTTAGAACCAACGAATGAGAGTACCCATTCTGATACCCCTCTTCATGAATACGCATTTACCAAAGATAATATCAATCGGATAGCCGATGAGTTATTTAAAGCTCGATAGAAAAGGAAGAGCATGATAAAAGGAAAGGAGAAGCGAAAACTCATCCTCCAAGTAGCGACAGAAGATGATACTATAGAGTTGTATGATAGCATAATTCAGATCCTTGAGTATGTTGCCAAGAAAAAAATACCATTCAATGAACAGTTCCAGAATTTCATCACAAAAGAAGAGAAACGAGCACAAACAAGTCAAAAGAAAGAAAAAATCGTTACTCCACCTTATATCGATATCACCCACACCCCACCACCGCCATCTCCGACTCTAATTGCCAAAGAGGTCATACCGACTTCCACTGCACCACTTACCACCACACATCCATATTTACAGTCATTACCCGCACCACTCCTCGCCCGACTCCAAACATACAATGAAATTCAAGAATTTATAGCGGCAACTACCATCCATCCTTGCAGAAAATGATAGTAACAAAACCAGTTCTAACCACAGACACTACATAAGGTAGCTTCACCATACTCCAAAATATTGACCATCCACAATCTTCCATACTAGAAGCACAAGTTGTTGGGTATAAGAAGACCATTCTGCAAAGAAACCCTTTATCCCCCAAGAGGGTATAGCCAACAACATTGTCACATAACAAACTTCCCCATTTATCCCCCAACCTATCAAAAACTCACTACTTATTCCACCCACCATCAATAACCCCACCAACGAAACAACCGAATCCTTTGACTTTGAAGAATTTGTTGAAAATATCGATCATTTCGACTCTGTAGAACTTATTGAATAACCTATCGAAAATATTGAATCTGTCAAGTGTGGAGAAATGGTCAAAACACCTAAAACTATCGACAACCCATTACCGACAATTTTTTAGCAACCACCAACCATTCCTTCACCTACACCACCCCTTCTCCAATCACTACTTGTCACTAATATGTCTGACATCTGTCCACCAAGCCATGTTCTTACTACTATACCTGTTACAACTAATTTTACCACACATGGTGAATCACACATTTATGGCCTTCCCTGTCCCTCTGTAGACTCTTTGGACCCCATGGACCATTTTTGTACCTTTGATGTTTCTAAGATCATCCCTAAAAACATGCATTATTTGCCATACGTGACTTTTAAACCTATTCTCGCGTATATACGTGGACATGACCCTTAAACCCGTGTACATCAGGATGTGTGCAAAAGGCCAAATAGTTTTGGAGTTTTCCTTGATGTGGAGCCGAGTCACTTGTCTCTTGGCCTTCCATATGCCTTGATATCACTCGGTTTCGACCTTCCATTACTCCATTGAAGCGCTATATAAGGAACCCTTTGGAAACATTGAAGAGGGAGGAATTGAAGAGCAAGAAAACTATAGTCCATTGTTGCCAAAGCTTATACTTGAGTCTGCATCCCTTTGTCCCTTGTATCACTTTGTGTTCTTCCCAAGATTTCCTTTTGCTTGTGAGATTGCTATCAAGTGATGAAGGATTGAAGTGGTGGAGGCCCAGGTGGAGGATTCAGTTTCTCCGATTCATAGACGTACCGACAGAGGTTGTCACTATTGTAATCTCTAATTTATATTAATAGAAATATCTTTTCCTGTACAATAATGCATATTTAAATGAGTATTGAATCCATGGATGCTTTTAAATGCTTATATGTTATTGATTGTATATGCTAGAGTAGGTCTAACACAATTATATAGCATGCTTGTCGTGTTTGCTAAATGTTGAGAGAGCAAATTGCTAATACAAGCGAGAGTGGAAAAGCCCAACGAGGATCTACATCAACCATCCAGAATAAGGTATGTTTCAAGATACTTTACTATTATATGTTTGGTTTCTTTTGCATATGGGAAATGATTGATTTCTGCGGTTTCTCTGTATGTTGTGGTACCCCAAGCCATAGGAAATTTTATCCATAACAAAATTGGAGACTCTGCTAGGGATGTTCCTTGTTTTTATTTGGGGTTTGGGGGCACAATGTGCCTGATATTCTTGACTTACTCTCTGTTTCTCCTTGTTTCTGTGTTGCATTTTATAGTATGTTCATCCATTGACACTCCCCTTTATTGGTTTGACCCTTGTCCTGCTTTTTACCACTGTCTTCTCTATATACGCAGGTTTTTGGCCAAAAGTCGCGTATACATGCAGGTTTTTGGCCAAAATTCATGTATACATGCATCTTTTGGGCCAAAAGTTGAGTATATACGTAGATGTTCTTTAAACAGTCATGTACATCCTCCCTTTTGGTGAGTTTGATGTTGTGGGAAGTTGTTGGGTGGGTTGTGAGTGTGGTTGGGTCTTCCTTGGGTCTGATGTTGTCTGTTGGATGCTTCTTTTGTGACCAGAGACCACTTTTTCATTGATTTTTCTTTGAAAGTAGTTTTAGTCATTTATCCTTTTTGTTTTTCCAATAGTGCATTACTCTTTTTTGTCTCGATGTCTTGCTGGGCTTGTGTTTTATACTTGCTGCAAAGACTAAGAGTTTTAGATGAATTTTATTGCATTTTTCATTCTTTTATATTAAAAAATACAAGGTAGTTGCATTTTTGACATATGGATTGGAGGAGATACTTGCATTGGATTGCTTAGATGGGAGTTTTATTTAGGCTTTCATATAGGAAGGATTGCATTGGCATTCAGAAAGGAATATATATTTATGCATCTCATGTAGTGGCATACCCTATTATTCATTTGACAAAGATTGCACTTAGCATTGTTTGTTATGGTGTGCATATTTACTTCATTGCTGAGTCATAACTTCATTAGTTGCACGATCATTTCCCTTTGAGTAATTACAACCAATTAAAATCAACGCATAATAAAATGAATTACACTCTTTTCTTTTATAGGGTGCATCAACAAGATTGGGTTTTAGGGTCTTGGAATAGTTCATTGTGAGTAAATTCTCCAAGACCACTAAATGAAACATTTATGTGTCTGTCCAGGTGAGAGTGTGAAATTCCTTTATATAATTAGTGTTTCTCAGGATCCTCCTCTTACAAGGGAGTTAATCACGAGGTAGTGTGAGCGGTTATGATTGGGATGACCCCTGGTTGTAACTGAGTAGCACCGGATATATTTCCAAGATTGTATTCGTATATGGGGGCTCTTTCAAGAATTTCAGGCTTTGCTACCTTGCCCATACGGTCAATCCCTCCTGTGAATGTCCGCCTGAGCATGGATTATATTGAGGTGACCTTAGTTTCCTTACCTAAGTTATCGAGGGGGTACTTGTAGAGGTTGTTCTGTGAGTGTCCTGGCTAGGTAGAGGTTGGGCAGCACAGTTGCTTTATGCGTTGAAGCTGAGGGCCACTATAATTGGTTACGTACCTCCGCTTGTAGTGTATGGGAGTTTTGAGCCTCTTCTAAGCGAGACATACCTGCAGCATTCGGGAGCTCACATATCCTCCCCTTGGTTTGCTTGTATTTTGGTTGTAGATTTTCTTAAGAGCATGCTCTTTGTGCGTTAGTTGGCCTTTGGGATCGCGCTTACTTGAGTATATTTATATTCTCTTGAGTTTGGGTCCTTTTATTTTCAACATGCCTAGTATCCTATCGCCCGTCCTTGGTCCTAGTACAGAACCTAGTGTCAGACTTGGGGGCATCACAGCCCCTTGTCGTGCTCATAGATTTGGGAGTGGTCACATTCCACCCTCTACTCCATTTGTGGAGGATGTTGACTCCCTTATCTTAGTCTTTACACCGGTGGTCACCCTCACGGGGGTGGTAGTGCATGCGTGAACGTTGGGTCTACACCTTACTTTCCTTTTTATGTCCCATCATTCACCACATTATTTATGTTGCGTGCAGTTGTCATGATCATTCCTCCCTATATCCTATAGTTTGAATTATTTATTGACTATTTCGGGTTGTTTTGGACTAATATGGTTGTCATGTAGGGTCCATTTTTTGTACACTCTCTCCAAGGTTTCAGCCCGTTCATTCCTATCACAAGTATTATTTCTGAACTGGCATATAGGTTAGGATATCACATCCGCTTACACTTATGCATTGCCTTATGACCATTCCATATTAACGTTAGGTACGAACCCATTCCATGGTATCACGAAACCTTCATGCTGATGTTAGAAGTGATATTATGTGAATGGTAGAGCTTTCCTATACATGGGTGTCCTAGTTAGCTCCCTTTTGCATTTGGTACCCATGCTGTGAGTCCTCTCTTAGGTCCGGGAGTCCCTTTTAGTCCCGCCATGTCCTTGAAAAAGAGCCTCATACTCCTCTTGATCTTTTTGCTGGCCCTTTTTCCCCAGGACTCCCTTATGTCAAGTTGTAGTTGCATTATCATGATTTTTTCTTGCCTTATTGAGCCTTATGTCGGCTTCCCTGACTTTTATTATCAGCTATATAGCCCGATATTGTCTCATGTCTAGCCACGCAGAGCCATTTTACATATCCTTTGCAGCTTGATTTTCCATTTTTTTTACCGAGAGGGGACTTTCCCCCGAGTGTCGCTATCCTGCACGTGTCCTTGCATTGAGCATAGGTATGTTCCACTGCTTGGAACTAGTTTGTTTGCCCCTTGACACTCGTCTCCTCCTAGTCTGTAACTATAAAGAACTTTTATTCTTTTTCAAGCTTTTCAAAATATTTGAAAAAGTCCAAAAAAAAATCAAAAAACCAAAAATCTGGATAGGAAAAGATGTTATCTTTGGTAATAGTCAAGTCGTGTCGCCTTCGAACAGAGCATTGTATATCACATCCATTGGTTGGGTTAATAGTTTGACTTTAGGAGCTGTACTTGTTTCTTTCATTAGAGGAAATTTCAACTCAAAATGGGCCTCCTAAAATGAATTAATAAAATAATAGTTAAAATAATAAAATAATATTTATTAATTTTGGAGGAAGAAAAGAAAAAAACTACTTTTTTATTTGTATTTTTGACATATCTCCCCATATTTTTACTCAAATTTCGATCAGGAGAGCTCGTTGGATGTGGAATTAAATTCCGCATCCAACAAGCTCTCCCGATCGAAATTTTAGTAAAAACACGGGGAGATATGTCAAAAATACAAACAAACAAAAATAGTTTTTTTTATGATACCTATCCCCAAATTTATATTAAAAAAGTGTTTAAGACCTATACGATATTTCAAATTTAAAGAAATTTCATTGTCTAACACATGATGACATGGAATTTGAATAAAAGTTAAAAGGCCCATTTTGAGTTGAAATTTCCTCTAATGGAGTTTATCTCCACCTACTGGTTAAGCTTCCAGTCCCTATGTAGCCTCTATCGATGCCTCATGTGTCACAGAGATGTCCCAGTTTTGTATATTGAGTCTATGTTTCCTACATTCAGTCACCATTTTCCTTTATGCTATTGCTAGAAGGAATTTGAAACCTGAGTCGTCCATTCCTCATTTCTCTTGACTTTGCATGTCGGCCATTCCCAGTACTGATACTGATTCGTGCACATTATGATCGATTCCTTCCACATTATACATATTTGATGAGTACCTCGTGTTGGATGATGAGGGATGCCTTAATTCCCTCCTTTCAGCAGATTTCATCCCATCGACTTCAGATAATTTATTCTGGGATAGGATTCTAGAGTCATTTTGAGTGCCTTGAGACTTGCAGTCATCAATGGTATGTTCTCTCACCATCGACAGTTTTGGGAATACATCAATGTCCCTTGATCGATGGATTATTTCAAGTGTTTGAACTCAACACATTTATTTGAACTTGTTAGATTCCACTCTAGTACCTTGATTCCCATTTTCATTATCGGTGGGTGATCTCGCATCTGTTAACGGTATACATCAATGACCGATAATCAGATGATGGACTACTATGTTCAACCTCGACACCTCTATTCACATAGTAGGACATGTAATCATAGCGGATTGTGTAGAAGACCTTCCAGATTGGTGGCATTTCATATATGCTACCCCCTTGATCGTGCCAGTGTTCATGAGATTTTAGCTCTCGTGACTTGATTCCAGTGTATGTCAGATATCTTCAGCCATTATGGAAATCTTGATCCATTGTATATCTTTAGATTTCATGGAGATCATGATCCTTTGTATATCTTCATCATGGAGATTCTAATCTATTTATATTGTACGTGGCGATGACCACACATGTCATATTTTGTATCATGCTTATTCATGGCCATTGTAATCTTATGTATCCAAGACTACTATATATACTTGCAGTCATGTGCAGAGTTTGATTATTGTATTATATTGTTGGGTGGCTGGTTCTTCCACCTGGTTCTTCATCACTCCACTTCTGGGATGGACTTATAATGTATTTCGGCCATCGTATCACCCCTCTAACCTCACACATGAGGGGGAATCTGTTACAGCTAATTTTACCACACATGGTGGATCACACATTTATGGGCTTCCCTGTCCCTCCGCGGACTCTTTGGACCCCATGGACCATTTTTGTACCTTTGATGTTTTCAATATCATCCCTAAAAACATGTATTATTTTCCATACGTGACTTTTAAACCTATTCTCGCGTATATACGTGGATATGACCCTTAAACCCGTGTACATCGGGATGTGTGCAAAAGGCCAAATAGTTTTGGAGTTTTCCTTGATGTGGAGCTGAGTCACTTGTCTCTTGGCCTTCCATATTCCTTGAGATCGCTCGGTTTCGACATTCCATTACCCCAAAGCACTATATAAGGAACCCTTTGGATACATTGAAGAGGGAGGAATTGAAGAGCAAGAAAACTATAGTCCATTGTTGTAGGAGCTTATACTTGAGTCTGCATCCCTTTGTCCCTTGGAGCACTTTGTGTTCTTCCCAAGCTTGCCTTTTGCTTGTGAGATTGCTATCGAGAGATGGAGGATTGAAGTGGTGGAGGCCCAGGTGGAGGACTCAGTTTCTCCGGTTCGCAGACGTGCCAACAGAGGTTGTCACTATTGTAATATCTGATTTATATTAATAGAAATATATTTTCCTATCCAATAATGTGTTTTTAAATGAGTATTGAATCCATGGATGCTTTTAAATGCTTATATGTTATTGATTGTATATGCTAGAGTAGGTCTAACACAATTATATAGCATGCTTGTCTTGTTTGCTAAATGTTGAGAGAGCAAATTGCTAATACAAGTGAGAGTGGAAAAGCTTAACGGGGATCTACACCAACCATCCAGAATAAGGTATGTTTCAAGATCCTTTAGTGTTAGATGTTTGGTTTCTCTTGCATATGGGAAAGGATTGATTTTTGTGGTTACTCTGTCTTTTATGGTACCCCAATCCATAGGAAGTTTTCTCTGTAACAATACCTATTGAACAAACACAAAGTGTAGCAATAGAATGTATATTGACACAAAAAACTGATAGACAAGATAGAGAGCAGGGGTGGAGGAGAAGAAAATAAATAAAAGAGAAAAATAAACAAGAAAAAGAGCATCAAAAACAACTTCAATTGTCTCAATAGTAGGTACCCTAACTAATTCATCTAGCTCAATTAGGTTCTACAATGGTAATCAATACACAGAAGGACAAAGAAGAAGAATTGGACCTATTGGAATATGCCATTACTAGAGAATCAAGACACAGGAGAGAGAAAACAAAGGAACAACTGAAGAAACTGAATGCAGACCAACATAATTTCTAACCAAGTGTGAAATTCTAGCTCAACAATTCATTACAATTCCAGAAGGGTTCAATTCTGACAAACCCCTCGACATGTCATACCATCTTTTTGAAAGTGGCGTGTCAAAATTTCAGGAGAAACTAAAATAAAGATGGAAAGAGCAAGCTGAGGAGACTACTATTTTACTGAGAAATCAGTTTGCAGCGTTCATCGTAGCTTACAAATTGTTGGAGCAGTACATTGCCGAATCTACTGTCACAGCCGAGGTATTGCGGAACTGGTATACTCATTATGGCCAAGTGTTTGCGAAAATGCAAAAGACTCTTGAAAACATCGATTCAATTTGGAATCGTCGATCAAGTACTGAAGCAATGGCACAGGCAATTCATGATCAGCTCATGTTAGAAATGAATAAACTAGAAAAACTAGAAAAATAGGAGCATCAATGGATCAGCCAAGCCAGAACCAGTTTAACCAGTCTCGACAAAATCATTCTACAAATGCAAAGACTACTTTCTGTTGCTGGAGAGAATATGCAACTTTTGGGGACCGACATGATCAACATACTTAATATAGACATGCACCAAAAGATAGAGAAATTGTCGAGCCTCACCACTTTAACTATAGACATTCAAAAAGAACTTCACACTTGGGAAGAATTCCAACATCAACTATCAGTCACTGTAGAAGCAATTGTCAAAGTGTGCATTCAACAGCAACCATCAATCAGGAAACACAGTCCATAAATAAAGAACAATACAGAAGCATCGCTACTATAGAAAAAATATTGTCATCTCTTCATTTCTTTGGTATGAAGAGAGATTTTATGTTGGAGGATCGTAGTTGGCTAAGCTGACTAGATCCTCTATTCGACTAATTGTAGATTATGTCGACCTCATAGGTCATTTTGGTTGGATAAACCCATGAGTAGTTCTTGTAACTATTTTCTAAATCATATATATAGGTTGTAGAGCCAGATACATACTTGGTTTGGTTTATTGTATGAACCCACATGTGTTCTTGACTAATATAAGTTGTTATTTTATCTACCATTCTTGTCTCTTGTTCTGTTATTGTTATATGAATCTATATGTGTATCATTAGTAACCTTGCAATCCGATTTATTACAACAAGCATATTCAATGGCAGAATAAAAGAGCTATTATAGATTATGATATCCTATTATTTTTTTGGTCGAGGAATCCCTTGCGTGACAAAGGAATGCAATAATCGATAATTTCACCCAAATCCTTTGATGACTACTAACAACGACAAATTCATATTCAACTAGCAACCATTTCCAAGGTGAAATTCCCTTCAAGGTAAAAGTTAACTTTAAAATTTCTTAATTTGAAGTCCAAATAGATGTAGATGATTTGGAAAATTGGTTAAATCTATTAGAGGTTTATTAAACTTTTCGAGAAAAAAAATCTATCAACGAAAATATGACTTTCACACTCCTTAAGTACCCCATGTCAAATATTGGTGAGATGGTTACTAGGAGAGGCATGCCAGAGATGAATATACAACATACAATATAGAACTCACTTAGATGGATTTTTTCAATCCCTCAAGGAATATTCCCACCATGTCAGAAACTACAATGACCAATGCAAGATATGGACAACATTGCATCATGAGAAAAACCAAATGGCATCAGAGTTCACCAATATATTCCATAACTTATGCAAAAATATAGTTGTCATAGACTCTAAAATGGAACTTGTTCCTAAAGTATCATAGTAACCTATACATGTATATCCAAATAGAGATGCAATTCTTGTACTTATCTTCACTGGAAGCAGCTTATTCGAATGATATCAAAATCATGAAAAAAAATCGACTAGAAGAATAACTAGGAATTTGGGTTTTCAAATGAACCACAATAGAATCCTAATAAAGGTGTCCCTCATGCATAGAACAAGGATAGTGAAACTCATGAAAACCATTCCAAGCCTCAGTTAAATAAGGGTAATGGAAATATGAAGAAGGACACTAGAAAGTGATGTGAGTTCCACAAAATCCCCTGGCACAACACTAATGAACGTTTCTTGAAATAATCATTGTTGGCCTAGAAGAAAGCCTCAGAGCAGGACTCTAGATTAGACTATGATTTAGATAAATATAAGAGAAAGCAGATAATTAATGTCGAACCTAGCGCCTTCATCGCAACTACAAATATCCAATCAAAAGAGCGAGAGAAGATAGAGGAAAGGGAGCACCTCATCCATTCACATGGGGATGAATAGGACTCCTCTAAATTTTATTGTTGACTGCGGTATCTAGAAGAACCTAATATGGATTGAGGTCATAGATTGAATCTTATAAAAATGCCACACCCCTAAACCGATGGACAAACAAAGGTATTCGATAGGATGATTGTGCATATTTTTAGAATGTACAACTACAAACATTCATACACTTCAGTTGAGAGATTTATGTTCAACATATCTACAATAAATATCTTCATGGACATACTGGCCACAACCCATTTCAGTTGTGCTTGGAGTTCGAGTTGATATCCCCAATTGATGTACCACTACCCAATGTATATAGACATGAAGAATCCTCCCATGCTCAAACTAAGGATGATTGAGTATCCAAATTCGTTGAACATATCCAACACATTAAACAACAAGTTAATGATAGTTTTCAAAAATCCAATGCCAAGTACAAGAAGTGCTACCAACAACATCGTATTCCACACAAGTTCAAGACAAGGGATAAGATATGGTTGAATTTGCATAAATATCACTTCACGGGACCCCATCGGAAGAACCTCCCACTCCAATATCACCCTTACACCATCGCCAAAGTTGTAGGTGAGAATTTTATTGAGTTTAGTATTCCCCCTTTTCTCATATTACGCCCTATATTGAATGTGGAGATGCACTCGGCCCTTACAGAACTCAATCCTTACTGCATTAAGAAAGTGACACTTTACCAAATCATGGGAATTGAGATGAAGGAAACTCACCAGCAAAACATCCAAATGTATCATGTCATCAAAGCATGACAACTTCTTCACAAGGGAAAGCCTTCTCACTAGGAGTTAGATTCAACAAAAATTTCCCCATCTTATGGAGGAAATTGACACAATGGGAAAAAATTCTCCATTAGGAGGGGGTATTGATCCAGGTGGATAGTGTTGGATGCCCACTTCTTCTACTAAATTATAAGGGTTCCACATCTTGGTAGTTTTACTACAATTTTTGGGGTATCAAGTTTCTTCGAAAATTTTGAAGGCCTAAGAAGTGTTTTTGGCCATACAATTCTAAACTGAAATTGTTCTTCTCCTCGATATATTTCCAATAGGATATTGTGCACCACAAATAGAGTTTGCATGTGGAATTTATACCCCTAGTAACTTGATGTATCATATAGAGTCCTCATGGACCACTTTCTTAATATCCTAGGGTTGGGGTTTTGGATATTTAGGGTTTTCTTCTCTTACAGTTTCACACTTTATTTTAAAATGCACTTTTGTCCTGTTGTAGTGTTCTCTTAAAATGACCATAGTCGACGCTACTCTCTTCGAAGATAAGTTACCACCATCAAATCTAGTTTGTATTGCTTGATATTTTATAGTATTTTTTCATCCCATTTATTAAAAGAAGGTTTTATTGCACTATTATACTCTCTGCAAAATATTTGCATGTATTTTTCCCTTTTATATTGTTGCAATCATTTTATTCTTTAAATAAAAAAAATTAGTATAAAAAAATTCTTCTCTTTTTTTTTATCAGTGTGTGTTCCCAATGAGATCCACATATTGAGAGTTGGGTCTTAAACCAATTGAGAATGGGGACAACCAATCTAGTTGGCACAATCAAACTCACATGGTGAAAGAATAGATAAACAATGAAGTAGGATATCCTATTTAGCTTTTGCTTAAGGAGTCCCTTGTGTGACAAAGGAACAAGATGATAGATAATTTTTCCCAGATTCTTTAACGAATGCCAACAATGATGGAGACAACTTCAATCAGCATCCATTTCAAAGGGTTGACACCCTTCAAGGTACAAGTTAACTTTGGCATTCCTTTATTTGAAGGTCGGATAGATGTAGATGCTTTATATGAATAGTTTAATCTATTATAGGTTTTTACTATGTTAAAAAAAAATCTGATAGTGAAAACGCCATCTTCTCACTCCATAAGTCCCTCCCCATGTCAAATATTTGTGGGAATGTTATTGTGAGATGCATGTTGAAGATGAGGCCAGAAAATATAAGATAGAACCCACTTGGGTGGAATTTATTGCGTCGAGAGGTGCTCTACAACCCAGTATGGGGGAGATCTTTTAACGTTTTGTAATGTTCCTCATGTAAATGTCGGCTATAAATATTATGAGGGAGATGTTGTAGCGTTATGTAACGTTCCTCATGTAAATGTCGACTATAAATATTTACTTCTATTTACTTATGATTTCCAATTATGAGGGAGATGTTGTAACATATTGCATCGAGAGGCGCTTTACAACCCAGTATGAGGGAGATCTTGTTATGTTTGTCATGACGGAGATCTTGTAACATTTTTCCATTTTATGTCGGCCAAAAATAATATTGCTATGGGAGAGATGTTGTAACTTTTGTCACTAACAAAATAATAAAAAATAAAATTTTTAATTATCCGCCAAAATAAATGTCCGCCACAAAAACAACCTAATTTGGTGGAGATGTTGTAATGTTCCAACCTAAAAAAAAATTAAAAATTAAAAATTTAATTATCTACAATGTTGTCCTTGCACATGGTTTTAAAACCATGTGTCACGTCCCCGTCCCTCACCCAGCGAAGAGGACGCGACCAACACATCAAACACAACCGGGCAAATGGCCCCATGAACATAATCAAAGAAATCAAATGCTGAAATTAAAACTTACAAGCATACACAGATGCATAATTCTTTATTCATACAATGGAAGCAAACATAACTTGATGCATAACAGAGATGCATAAACATACATAAACATTCCAGCATTCAACGGAATTCATTTAACCTCAATACAAATTATAGAAATGATGTAACCAGCAGTACTTATCTTTTGATGAAGAATTCAAACGCAACCAGCTACGTCGTTGCAACGTTCCACCCAACCATAGGCCAGCGTGCTCATCAATCTCTCAGCAACGCTGCCACCCCCGAGCTGGGCATGATTCCTCTGGAATAAAGGTCAATTACAGGCTTACACATAGCCTAGGGGACATAAATAACAAACCAACGCAGCTGGGTTTCACAGGCTTTCAACAAACAAGCCAAGCCAGGACAGTCCGAAGACTAACCATTGTACTCAGGCAATTACTTAGCTGTCACAGCTTAAACAGGGCAATACGGAGTTGTTCTTGGCCCTATGGTGGCCAAAACAACTCAGCAACAACACCCAAACCAGGGTAACAACAAGAACCCAATTTCACAATGAAAACGATGGCAACTATGCACAGTCCAAAACAGGGAAACTCAGACGACATATTGGAAATCCACAGTGACCCAAATCGTGGGTGAAATCAATAGTTCGTCCAAGGCAATTGAGCCACGGAAAGACTCACACAGACCACCCTGGAAACAAATTTACAGACTCCCAGCCTGGGCGTGGGTAATAATCAACGCAAAACCCACAATTCAACCCATGGGGAAAGGATTCAACCACTTCATTCACCAATCCACAGAGGAAAACGACGTTGGTAAAACCCAGGAAATTCCTGTGCTCAAAAATGAGAAACGGGAGGGAAATTCTCTGCGTGAGAATGCACAGCAGTCAGGAGGATGCAAATTGCAAGTGCCTGAGCGTTTAGCAACTCGTGAAGAGGAAGAAAATGCCTGCGTGAGACCAAAATCGCCCAGGGCCCGTGCGTGAGGAGCCAACAGACCCAAAATCGTGGTGAGAGTGAACTGACCAGGGAAGAGTGCGTGAGGGAGAAGAATGGCAAATGTGGGTGGAGTGGGCAAGTGGGTAAGGCTGACAACCTGCCACAACCACCACCACTTCAGCAATAACTCCCCCAACCACCAGCTGAAGCATTAAAGAGGTTAACAAGGGAAGATGGAAAATCAACAAGGTGACCAAACTTGGGTTTTTCCCCCATAACCAAGGTTTGACGTCCCCCACCCCTTATCCTTTGGAACCATGCCCTTTTCATTCAACGTTGCACTGCCATAGCTGGTTGTGTTTTATTTTAATTGATGTGCGTGTTTACATGATGCCGAATTATAATGTGCCTTATAGCACATCATACCAT
>LPNX010355844.1:748-72011 GCA_001517045.1 Pseudotsuga menziesii | reverse complement strand
GGACCAATCCTTCTTGGTCATGACACTTAGTGTCTTTGGTCTATTCCAGACCTCTAAACCATGGAGTCTCTCCACATGGTTTGTCTCGGCTACTAGGACTTCCCCGTCTTACTAGCACCTTTTTCATTACCGCTCAACCCGAGCTTTACAGGACAGTCACATGTCCCCATGCATCTCTAGGATGCTCTCATAGTCCTCGCTCCCAGCGATACCTATATCCAAACATTGAATAGATTCACATGTTTAGTTTATTCTCATTAGTTTTATCTCTAAAGCAAGAGTTTAAAACATCATAACCAAATCATATACACATGTATATCTATAAGCAAAATAATCCAATACTTATCTGTATTGTGCGTTTCCTCGTTCGTCCACAGGATCCTGCTTCGCTTTGCAAGCCTTGGGATCGCCTATGGACTTAGATGTTAGGTCAGCACATAGGATTTTCCTCAACATCAAATAATCAATGTCCAACCAGTACATAACCATGTCAACTGGGCTTGGAACTTTATCATGACCATTTCCAGGTCTAGGATCTACTATGGATCCTTAGGCACATCACAGCCCATTATACACTTATGTCAACAATGACACATACACTTATATCACCATACACTTATACCAACATACACTTATATAAACAATACACTTATATCAACCATTTACCTTTACCTTTAGCCTGTCAACACAAGAAACACAAGCAATACAAGCAAACTCATCAGCATCATTGCTCTAAAACTATAATCACATTCATATCATTCACTATCAACTATTGAGACACCAGGAGTGCGTCCACTCCCCAGAGTGTAATCAATATTGAAAACCCTTTCATGACTCGACATCGGAAAAGTGTGCACTCTCTTCTGGTGTGTGCCATGCAGGTCCTATTCATACTCAAGCAATCGGTCATCATGGAAATAAATCAAAACATGTTCTGCATATGGAAATTTAATAATTAAACATGCATATTCATAGCAAGGGTTACAAAACACTTATCCATTAGCCATCGCAGTATGCCTTTTATATCTGTCAGGCACCGTCAAGGAACTGGGAAAAACTGAATGCTAAGCTGGTGAGCTCGCTGTAGAGCTAGGAACACCTACACCAGAACTAGCCTGAATTCTATAACACCCACACACACACCCAACACAAGGAATCAGTCCCTTCTCTGCTACACAGCCCCTCAGGCCCTGCATTCCCTTCTAGTGCTATCCCGGGGTTGTGGAGAAGAAAGTCAGCCCTCTAGCTCTGTCTGTGTGGTTTCCAATCACCAGGTTTAAGCAAACCAAGGCCCCATCCCTGTTTCCTGTTTACGTTTCATATCCACACACGTCTCACTGACATAATCCAAACCATCTCACTCATGTTATCACCAAACATGTAGTGCAGATGAGACATTTTCAAAATGTCTAACGGAGTTTCACCCGAAACCCATTTCCAAGATAAGGAAAAACCTTCCCATGAAGTTTGGCTTCTGCAAGCCATCACACATGGCTTTCTTGCAGTGTGTACCCCTGACACCTTCATCAAATAGCCAAACAGTTAATCATCACCTGATACCACAATCCAATTGATCGTTTCATAACCAAGCAATGACATTAGCAATCAAATTCAATAAGAATTTGCGATTCTATCTACTACATAAATTGACTTGCTCAATTGTGGGTTTCTTGTAAGCAGCATTACTATGCCCATTATAATTTTATGCTTACTATCATAACATGAATACCCACTTACCATGTGTCCCTCCTGACACAATCTCACACAAGCCAACAATGATTAGTAGCCGTTAGTACCTCTTAAATCCGAAATCCACAGTTCGAATCTAACAACCCGTACCACTAATTTTCACAACCATGAGACTTCTTCTCATAAATGGTAGATTTTGGCATTGGTCAGGGTCTTACCTCTCACTTCCATGCTCGAATAATCTACCTGAAACATGAGTTTCAAACATCCAAACACAATCTTATGCAAGCCAACAATGGCTAGTGGTTGTCAGCAATTTCTCAAATCCGAAATTCACAATTCAAATCCTAACAACCCATTATGCATATCATATGGTAGATTCAGGCATTGGTCAGGATCTTACCTCTCAATGCCATGCTTAACATAATCTACCTGAAACATAAGCTTCAAACAACCAAACACTTGGTAAGTATGGATGCATATCCTATCTCATTGCTACAACCATCACTGAAGCATTTTCAGAATTTATAAAATTCAAATACTTCAAAGGTTAGTCACATCAGTATTATCAAAGCTCATTCACGTCATGCAATCATTATCATCCCAACATTGCAAGGTATAGTCATATCATTCATGCAATTAAATGAAGTGGTTAGATACTCCTTACTTCACAAGTGTATCATCCATACCACCTTGCTCTTCAATAGAGCATTTCTGGCAGCCAAATGATCATGACTATCCTGCATTCATAGCAACCTTCGAAACAATTCCAGAATTATCATTAATTCACCATTTCAGTCATTAGTTAGTCCGCATACCACATGCATTCATCTCAATGCATCCATGCTATACATCACAACATTGCACCTACACTTATGCAATCAGTCATTCACACCCTTCATATGCATACATTCAATGCATAACAACAAGATTCATAAAATCTTCTTAATGCATGTCCATTCAACGCTACCTTGCATTGATTCAGGAATACTTATGCATTCAACCATATCATGGCCTAACCATGACTACCTCATATAGGATGCATCAATATCATTAACATGTATAGGCATGACACCTTTCTACATTCCAATATTCACATGGTATGAGGTCTCTTACCTGGACCAATCCATGGAATCTGCCATAAGCAAACTCTTACCTGCATGAGTCATACTCATACCCTTGACATGACCAATTTGGTTGGTCCTTTGCAGGAGATTGCAGAATTTGCTCACCAACTTTTGTTATGGACTCGTTGCCTTATCCCTTCTCCATAGGGTTGCTGGTCTCATTCATCAGCATCAGCAACATATACATCCGGTTTCATGTCATCGTTGGTTTGTCCACTAATGCCAACATCAAAACAATGATTACCATTAGTGGTTCATTATAAATATATAATTTACAATATTTTTATCGATCATGCAATATCCTATGCATGCAATACATATCTCCATGCAGTTCAAGCATAAACTTAGGAAATGTAGTTAAAATAAGCAAGATAGGGTTTAATGAAAACTTCCCTTTCAATTCCCTCATCTTCTCATGGAATTCCTTTTTCCACACAGCAGCTAGTTGACTTCATAGTCCTTGCTGCCCCTGGGCATGCAACTGTCCAGATTTTTCCATTTGATAGCAGCAGCCATCATTAGCACTTTATTGCTTCATGCTCAGATTCTGGTCACTTATCCTTGCTCCTTGCTGGATAAGCTTTCCAATGCCTATTCACATGCGTCATTCAGACCTCGGATGTGAAAACCACACCACTTTCAAGAATGAAGACTTTCACTAATCTCGGCACTTTCATTACACTACTGCAAAGTAGAATTTTCACATTCTTCTAATGACCTTAAAGCCATTTTGGCAGCTGCATTTTTGGCATCCTTTTTGTCCCTTGTGAAAATCCCTCTGATTCGAACTCTTGCCCAAAACACAGGATTTTCCTTCTCACAAGAATGATTGTCTCAAGGGACGATGGGGGTCAAGGGGGCTTTCCCCCTTGTGGCTTCCCTGCGCCACTGCAGGGCAGGTCAAGGGCAACGCCCTCGTTTTTTTTTTTTTTTTTTTGTAAATCTATGTTTTTCGCGCAATCTGGCGCATTAGCTTGTTTCCATTTTCTCATTTTCCAGCCCTGAAAATCCTCAAAATTTCACTGAGATACAGCTGAAATCGGCTGAGAAATCTCATAGAAAAACTCAAAATTTTCCCTGTGCAAATCGGGTGTCGGCTGACTCTCTGATCGGCTATCGGAACCATCATCTCGTCCGCTGAATCGGCTCTCCAACCAATCTGCCTTCCGCCGTATCGGCTCTCGGACCATTCTCCCTTCCGCCGAATCGGCTCTCTGGAAGCTCTAACCTTCCGCAACGGCGGCTCTCCGGGAGTTTCAACCCTTCCGCAACTGGGGCTCCCCCGAAGCTCCAACCTTCCGCAACGGTGGCTTGCGAGACCTTTACTTCTCCCGATCGGCACTCACGGAGAATGATTTTCACGTCGGGCATCGGCTGAATCTCAAATCGGACATCGGAAGAATTTCCAATCGGAAGCCTCATTGCTTCTTCACCCACAACGGCGGACGTCGACTTCACCAACTCTTCCGACCGGCGAACTATCTTTGAGCCTTAACCCTTTTTGACGTGTCGGCGATCGGGGGAATCTCCCATCGGAAGACTTAACCATTTGGGCTTCCGCAACGGCGGACGAAAACTTCATCAGTTCGCCCGCAACGGCGAATGCCCACTTCACTAGCCCTTCCGATTTGCACTTACGTCGGACGTCAGACAACTCTCGTAACGTCGGACGTCGGACAACTCTCCCTTCCGCTTTCTCCAACACTTAGACAAATTTTCGATTTTCCAAAATTTCTTCTTCGTCGGCAATCGGATGACTCTCGCATCGGATGCAGGATTGCTTCACCGTCCGCAATGGCGAACAGGAGACTTTACCAATCCTTCCGCAACGACGGAAGTTCACTTCCTTCAATGGCCCGACCGTTCCATACTTAGCCGAATTTTAAATCTTTATGCGGCGTCGGAGATCGGACGGATCTCGAGTCGGATGCGAGATTGTTTTGCCGGCCGCAACGGCGGATGGAAAGATCATTGTCTCACCCGCAACGACGGAGGTTAACTCCGTGAACCCTTCCGCAACGGCGGACAGGAACTTCACGAAACCTTCCGCAACGGCGAGTAGGAACTTCTCCAGTTCTTCCGACTGTTCACACTTAGCCAAATTTTCTCAAAAAAAAAAATTGCTGCTCTGCTGAACAAAGAAGGTAATTCTACCTTCTGTCGCTGCACCTTCTTGGCCCATAGAGGCCCATTGCTGCAACCTAGAAGCTCTGATACCACTCTGTCACGTCCACGTCCCTCACCCGGCGAAGAGGACGCAACCAACACATCAAACACAACCGAGCAAATGGCCCCATGAACATAATCAAAGAAATCAAATGCTGAAATTAAAACTTACAAGCATACACAGATGCATAATTCTTTATTCATACAACGGAAGCAAACATAACTTGATGCATAACAGAGATGCATAAACATACATAAACATTCCAGCATTCAACGGAATTCATTTAACCTCAATACAAATTATAGAAATGATGTAACCAGCAGTACTTATCTTTTGATGAAGAATTCAAACGCAACCAGCTACGTCGCTGCAACGTTCCACCCAACCATAGGCCAGCATGCTCATCAATCTCTCAGCAACGCTGCCACCCCCGAGCTGGGCATGATTCCTCTGGAATAAGGGTCAATTACAGGCTTACACATAGCCTAGGGGACATAAATAACAAACCAACGCAGCTGGGTTTCACAGGCTTTCAACAGACAAGCCAAGCCAGCACAGTCCGAAGACTAACCATTGCACTCAGGTAATTACTTAGCTGTCACAGCTTAAAGAGGGCAATACGGAGTTGTTCTTGGCCCTATCGTGGCCAAAACAACTCAGCAACAACACCCAAACCAGGATAACAACAAGAACCCAATTTCACAATGAAAACGATGGCAACTATGCACAGTCCAAAACAGGGAAACTCAGCCGACATATTGGAAATCCACAGTGACCCAAATCGTGGGTGAAATCAATAGTTCGTCCAAGGCGATTGAGCCATGGAAAGACTCACACAGACCACGCTGGAAACAAATTTACAGACTCCCAGCCTGGGCATGGGTAATAATCAACGCAGAACCCACAATTCGACCCATGGGGAAAGGATTCAGCCACTTCATTCACCAATCCACAGAGGAAAACGACGTGGGTAAAACCCAGGAAATTCCTGTGCGCAAAAATGAGAAACGGGAGGCAAATTCTCTGCGTGAGAATGCACAGCAGTCAGGAGGACGCGAATTGCAAGTGCCTGAGCGTTTAGCAACTCGTGAAGAGGAAGAAAATGCCTGCGTGAGACCAAAATCGCCCAGGGCCTGTGCGTGAGGAGCCAACAGACCCAAAATCGTGGTGAGAGTGAACTGACCAGGGAAGAGTGCATGAGGGAGAAGAATGGCAAACGTGGGTGGAGTGGGCAAGTGGGTAAGGCTGACAGCCTACCACAACCACCACCACTTCAACAATAACTCCCCCAACCACGAGCTGAAGCATTAAAGAGGTTAACAAGGGAAGATGGAAAATCAACAAGGTGACCAAACTTGGGTTTTTCCCCCATAACCAAGGTTTGACGTCCCCCACTCCTTATCTTTTGGAACCATGCCCTTTTCATTCAACGTTGCACTGTCGTAGCTGGTTGTGGTTTATTTTAATTGATGTGCGTGTTTACATGATGCCGAATTATAATGTGCCTTATAGCACAGCATACCATCGGCAATTATCCGCATTGCCGAAACATACACAACAAGATCGATGGTGGGGCTTTTGCCTTGAGCTCCTCACCACGATTAATTACAATATATACATCATGCAAACGGGGTCGAAACCGGGGACATTACACCATGTGCAATGCCTCCTAAACAACCCATGGTTTTATTGTACATGGTTTAGGAGGGCCTTGCAATAGTTCTAAAACTATGTGTAAGGCCTCCTAAACAACCCATGGTTTTATTGTACATGGTTTATGAGGGCCTTGCAAATGGTTTTAACACCAAGTGCAAGGCCTCTTAAACAACCCATGGTTTTAGGAAGGCCTTGCACATGGTTTTAAAACCATGTATGGGAGAGATGTTGTAATGTTTGTTCCTACCAAAATAAAAAATAATAAAAAATATTATATCTCGGCCATAAATAATAGTAAATATTAAAAATAATAATATTATATGTCGTCCTTAAATAAAAAGATGTGTTTTTAGTTTGAATCAAATCAATGGCTATATATAGGACACACCAAAGTTGATAACTCCTTGAGTGCAACACTTGGTTTGCACCTCAAGAGTTTTGATACCTCTCGAGCACGCTTGATAGAGCCTAGGATTTGGATCGATGCTGCTGTAACGTTCCTCATGTAAATGTCGGCTATAAATATTATTTCCAATTATGAAGGAGATGTTGTAAAGTTATGTAACGTTACTCATGTAAATGTAGGCTATAAATATTTATTAATTTTTACTTCTATTTACTTATGATGTAGATTTTGTTGACCATTAATTAAAATTAAATATTTTGAAAATAAAAACAAAACTACTTCTATTTTGAAAAACACCTACTATAGAAACAACAATAGGCAATAAAAAAATACCTAAAAATTTATAGCAATGAAATCTTCAAAAAAGGCTTCGATGTATAGCAATGAAAGCTAATGTCAACTAAAAACAACTTTTCTTTATTGCATTGAGAAACACCAACGCCAACGCCAACTTTTCTTTATTGCATTGAGAAACACCAACGCCAACTTTTCTTTATTGCATTGAGTACTAATAATAACTAAGAAAGTTTGTCAAAACTGTATTGTAATAACTCAGCATCACTAAGTAATTATAATAGCTAGGAAAGATTGTCATTTTAAGTATTATATAATAATAATAATTAAATGAGAGAATTTTTTCTGAAGTTATTTATTACATAGTGAAAGGAATCAAATTTCTAAAGTTGCAAATCATTTTTTAAATATAAAAAAATTAAGAATGGTTACACCTCAAGATATAAAGTTAAATGAATTTACACTAATATTTTACATAAAAACTAATAAAAATAAAACCAGCATAACTTCATCTAACTATAAGAGTGGAGAGTAATCAAATGCATTAAGATGTAATTTTTTTAGAAAACTTTTTACACATCAATAATAAAAAAATTGATTGTATATCATTTATTGTTTTCTTTAATAATATTTTCCATTAAATTGTAAATTCATTAACATTATTTTCAAAATTTCAAAATTTAATTAATTATTTATTATATATTTTAATTTCTTAGTTTTTGGAATTTATTGTTCAGATTGATTTTTCCGTAGACATAACATAAAAATGGATTGATTTTGCCATAGACATAATATAAAAATATAGTAAAAGTACCTATAATGATTTATCAAGAAGCATTTACAGTTCATAGATTGTTGACTTTTGAATGGCTTTGTTTTTTTTAATTTATGGATGAAATTTAAAGACCTTATTCATTTTCACCGTAGAATAAAACGATTCCCACGGTGGAAAAATACCAACTGTAATGAAATTTAAAGACCTTATTCAGTTTCACCTATTTACTATTTAAATATAAGTAAATATAAGTAGAGTAAAAGGATATATAATTCCCACAGTGGAAGAAACCTAACCGTGGATATATAATTTAAAATTAATTTGAGAATAGATCATCCGGTCAATTGAATACAGGAATTATCTTTGAATTACATTAATAGATCATTGAGTTTTGAATGGATTGTAAATTAAATTCATGGATCATTGTCTTTTGAAAGTATAGCCTATACATTGGAATGATAGGCCGCATCGACCGATGAATATGACTTGAGAGATACTGTATCTAATACTGCCATTGAATAATTGCACCATTCAGTAATTGCAACCATTCACTAATGACATATTTCTATTTGCACTATGCAATAATTGCATCCATTCAGATTTGTATTGAAAGAGACTTCATTGAGAAACTAAATAAAAGGATATATACATATAATAGAGTAAAAGGATATATAATTACCACATTGGACGAAGCCTAATAGTGGATATGTAATTTAAAATTGTTTTGAGAATAGATCATCCGGTCAATTGAATACAGGAATTATCTGTGAATTACATTAATTATATCGAAAATTTGATTCTCTATCTATCATATCAAATTTTCGTCTCGCATTGAATTTCGATATATGAATCTCCTCGGAAGCACGGAGAGCAGGATATGTATTGAATATATATATAGTGTAAGGTTGACTGTTGGCTTTCTTATAACCTCAGAACCTTTCTTTTAATCACTATACTGTAATCGCATGTATGCCAGGAGCTCTGGATCGGTGTACTGTGTATATATGATCATAGATATAACATTTCTATTCGCCTCCCACCACTGCCTGCAGCATCCTCCCTCCTCCTGCTGCAGCCTCCTCCCACCACTGTTGTCGCCTCCTTCCTCCAACCGCCTATAGCATCCTCCCTCCTCTTGCTCTCTGTCCTCGCCTCCCGCCTCCTGTAGCATCCTCCCTCCTCCTGCTCTCTGTCGTCGCCTACAACATACTTTCGTCTCCTGCTCTCTGTGGCAGCCTCTAGCCTCTTCTGCCACTGTCGCTTCATGTAAATGTTGATTATAAATATTTTTGTTGGAGAGCCGACTTTACTCCAAGAAGCTTCAAATGCTTGCGGGTGAATATATTAATATGGGCTGCCCACATTTCAGAGACCCTTTGCAAGGCCTAAAACACCTTTCACGTAGTCAGACTGCATAGGTAAAAATAGAGCAACCGACTTCAATTTTCAGTGAAATGATTTGTATGTGTCTGAAATCATTAAAAATGTTTTTGAGGTGAATTCATTTATAAATCATTAATTCCAATATATTAATTAATCTTATCGGTTCAACAAACATGCATGCACCCCATAACTGCACTTGTGTTTGAAAAAATAACTGTTGTAGTATGACAGTCTGCAGCTAGAAATGTTACATATATGATCATATATACACAGACACTGATTTAGAGTTCCTGGAATATATGCAATTACAGTATAGTGATATAAAGAAAGGTTCTGAGGTTATAACCATGTGCAAGGCCTCTAAACAACCCATAGTTTTAAAACCATGTGCAAGCCTCCTCAACCATAGACAATAAAACCATGGGTTGTTTAGGAGCCCTTGCACATGGTTTTAAAACCATTTGCAAGGCCCTCCTAAACCATGTACAATAAAAACCATGTATTGCAAGGTTTTAAATAAGGATTTTTAAATTATGGAACTATGAAAATGAAAAGCAAACATTGCAGCAATCGGTGAAGGAATTGAAGAAAAACAATTACACATTTCACTCTTGAAAATGATTGGTAGGCCAATCCCTCTAATTCCTGAGTGGATTTGATCCCTCTAATCCTTCTAATTCCTACACAGACATTGAAAAAAATTAATTGCACATTTCACTCTTGAGAATGATTGGTAGGGGAATCCCTTTAATCCCCAAGTAGATTTGATCCTTGCTTCCAATACCTTGAGATAATCCTCATAATTCTATCTGTGTTTTCAACTTAACATGTTCCTTACAATGTTGATCAAAGTCGAGTTTTGTGTCACGGCCCACGACTGAAACCATCCTAGATCCAAATCCTAGGCGCTATCAAGCGTCGAGAGGGATCAAATCTCCCAAGGTCCAAACCACTTCTCAGGGATTGCACTCAATGAGCTATTAGAGGAGAGGTTTGCACCTCAAGAGATTTGATCCCTCTCGGCATTTGATAGAGCCTAGGATTTGGATCTAGGCTGGTTTATGCCATCAAGCAATATTTCTACCATGTCAGAATATATGATGACCAATACACGAGACAGACAACTTTGTGTCATGAGAGAGACCAAACTATGTTAGAGCACTAATATATTATATACCTTGCACTCAAAGTTAGGTATCACAGAATTTGAACATCACTTAGTCCTAAAGTAATGCAGTATCCTACATAAGTACATCCAAATAGAGATGGAATTATTGTACATCTCCTTACTAGGAGCCGCTTGTCAATATGCTTTCAAAATTGAGCAAAAATCCTTGCAGAAGAATAAGTGGGAATTCAAATTTCCAAATCAACTACACCAAAATCCTAGTAAAGGTATCCCTAACTCATATAAATAAGGACATATAAAGGATGTACAAACTCAAGACAACTAATCCAAGCCACGAGTAAACAAGGGTAAAAGAAAGTCAAAGAAGGACACTAGAAAGTGGTGTGAGCTCCACAAAATTTTCTTGCACAAAACTGATGAATGTCACTCTAAATAATCATTGTTAGCTGAGATGGAAGCCTCAATATTGGACTCTAATATAGAACAATATAAAGGAAATTCAATCATTGATGCAAAACCCACTGCCACCATCGTAACTGTAAATATCCAAATAGAAGAACCAAAAGAAATAGAAGAAGAAGAGTTATTCTTCCATTCATAGATGTGGGTGAAGGGAACTCCACCACATTTCATTGTTGACAAAAATAGAAAAAGAAGCTTATCTAGGTCAAGGTCATCAAGATATTGAAGCTACCAACAATGCCACAGCCCCAAATGAATGGAAAAAAATGTATTCAACAAGATGATTGTGCATACATTGAGAATGTAAAACTCCAAAAATCCATGCACTTGGAATGAGATCCTTGTATATGTTTAGCATAACTACAACAAAGCCTTTCATGGATCTATTGGCCACATACCCTTTCAAATTTTCTCAATGTTCCAACTCATGGAGACTAGGATGAAGTGAACCTCCAATAAAACAACCAATTGTATTGAGTATTTTAAAAAAGGGTAGCTTCTTCACCATGAGTCAAATACAACAAAAGTTTCCCCATCTGATCGAGGAACTTAACACAATGGGAACCATTTCTCCATAATGAGGGAGGAGTGATCTAGGTGGATACTGGTGGCCACCCGCATGTTTCAAATATTTAGAATGTTTCCACATCTTGGGATTTTTACTATAGGTTGTTGGGACCTAAGCTTTCATGGCATCTTTTATGCTTTTATGCCCTAAACAGTGTTTTTTGGCCTTGCAATGTTATTTTTTGGCCCTTAGAGATTTTAATTATGAAAGGTTTTAGAAAATTGAGTTTTTAGATGATTATGTTGTGTTTCATATCAACTTAAGGGGGTATCCTTACCATATGAACTTAGAACCTCTTATTTTAGTTGAAAAAAAAGGTGTTTTCAAAATCAAATTCTATGATCTAGATGGTTTTACAAACTCTCCAAACACACTGTGGGAATTTTCTTGGGGTGTGATTGTGCAATTTTTGGAAATATTTTATGCATGAAAAGTGTTTGATTAAAAACCTCAATGGTTGTGGATTTTGTGCATGTAAAGTGTTTGATTAAAGGCCTCAATGGTTGTAGATTTCATGCATGTGAAGTGTTTTAATTAAAGGCCTCAATGGTTGTAACTTTCATGCACGCAATGTGTTTGATTAAATGTCTCAATGGATATAGATTTAATGCAAGCAGAGTGTTTGATTAAATGCTTCTATGGATGTATCTATCATGCATGTAAAGTGTTTGATTTAAGGTCTTAATGATTGAAGCTTTCACGTTTTCCCCTTTGCTTTTGATTTTGAAATGTGGGTATTTGTCGAAATATTATTATAAACAACAATATAATGTTATTGCAAAGATTGTTTCCATTCTTGCTGCTCATACCCTTAGCAGTATACAATATAAAAATATTTAAGAGTAAATCATTTCAACCAAGAAGGGAATTATTCCTTGTGTTTGTCCCTTATTTCATATGTTAAATTCTTGTTCTAGAATTGATGGGTTATGTAAATATTTTGACAAACTAGGATTCATGGTATTATATTTATATTAACACCTTTATGATTATAATTACATGTGTTAGATGAGTTTAATCATACTTAAATTTTTATATTTTTAGTCTTAAATGTCCAACGGGGCCTTTGTTTCTTTATGTTTTGTTAAGCTCGTAAGTTGGGCCCTTATAGTGAAGCAATAATGTTTTGTGATTCCATGTAATATGTTGTAATTTAAAATTTGTATTTTATACAATTTTCTTCTTTTTAATATCTTATGTTGGTTTTCGTAGTTACTTATTATGTTTTGGTTGTACCTTTACAAATGGAAACTAGTGCCTCTTTATACTTATGTTTCATGGATGGCGCCAGTCACCACAATCAAAAAATTGGCTCCATTGTATGGGTAATTTTTTCACCCACCAACCAATTCATGAATTTTAGTGGTGTTTTCATTGGTGTTGCAACCAACAATGTCACTGAGTATAGTGGAATTATCCATATTCTCATGAAGGCTATCATTCTCAACATTTGACACATCACAGTCTATTTGGATTCTCAATTAGTAGTGTCTTAGTTAAATAGTGTTTCATAGGGTCATGATCCTTGAATTTGTGAGAATTTTTTAAGGGTGCATATCTTTAAATAAAAAATTGAATTTATCACATATATCCACATTACAAGGATATTTAATGCATTGGTCTATTGTTTAACTATTTATATCATTGATTTTCATCTATTACATTAAGTTATGATCTATAAAGCATGCATGTAAAATAAACAAAGATGACATATAAATTAAGACATCATTCAAAATTGTATAAGTATACTCGCAAAACCATGTGTGTGTGTGTGTGTGTGTGTATATAACTAAGAGATTTGTACCATTATGTCTATACAAAAAATTAATATGTAGTGTCTATATACAGTATTGTTAGGCTATCTATCCTTGCATATATACATAACGAAAGTACAAAAAGTGAAGAGACAACCTCTGACCTAATCATTATATTCATCTACAAGAAAACCATGGTAATGAACCACAATAATATCTACTCACCTCAGGAGTTTGATCATCCTGGAAAGAACCCTGGCCACATAGAATTGCAACTTCCTAGGAACCTNATATTTTATATATATATATATATATATATATATATATATATATATATATATATATATTAAAAAAATCCATTAAAAAAATAATTTCAAAGAACCCTTAAAAAAACAAATTGAGAGTGAAAAAAAGGAAATTCTTCTTACCTATAGAGCCCCATTAGGCCCCAAGAGTAAATTCTAGCTCGATATCATGTAAAGTTTTTCCAACATAAAGGTATTCATCCACAATGTTTATATATTATTCCTACCATCCAAATAAATCAAGATCAAAGGTACTCATTGGTATTTCACGTCTAAGAAACCATCACATCACTCCATCACTGCAACTTGGGCTCTCATGGCCCAAGATGGGGGGTGGAGATCCTAAGGTGCATCAATGGCACCCTCTACATGAAAAATGCATAAAGAATCACATCATAAAATAATTTATTTTCCTACTATGTTCTACATTGCGACAAATGTTCTCACATGTTGAACAGGAGTGCTAAGCACTAGTCAAACATAGTAGGATATAAGCACTATAAGTTGTAAAAAAATATTTTTGTACGTAGAAAAATACTCCATTGTTGATATTGATACTTGAGTAATAGTAAAAATAATGGTATTCAAGGTTAAATCCTGAATCTCATGGATTAGGACCTAGTTTTTTCTCTTTTGGTTTCCCATTTTACACTTTGACAAGATGTACTCTAACATAGTCATGGTACCTAGTCCCCTACCTCCTCCCTTGAGGAGGAATGGAACCCCCTTATATGAAATGGTTTTCAAAATTTATATATCATCTATATCTAAATGGATAATCTCATGTACCACATGAAACACCTACTCATCAAGGTCCCACCACCCCACTAGTCTTTGTAGCAAGCCCCCCTACTTGTACAGTTTCACATAGTGGAAGAAACTCAAAATCTCGTAGTCATGGAGGACATGTAAGGTTGGTTGATTGTTTTTAATGATTTCATCCACATGACTGGGGGTAAATCACCAACATACTGGGTTACCTAAAATGGACATCTAAGGCTTAGTTAATGCAAGCAGTCTAGTCTCCTAATCACGATAAAAGATAAGCAAATATACTTCAAGAGTTAAAAGGGAAGAAATATTATGCACCTGGTTTCTAAATATTGGTTCTATATTTCTTTTCTCCTAAGATCCACTTAAAATATTCAACCCAAATACTTGAAAAAGAATACAATACCCTCCTCAAATAGAATGGCTACAAAATATCATTCAAATTCAAACATAACATATATAATAAAAAACTGATTAATTTAATGAACATAAAAAATAAACCAATTTTGAGACAATAAGTTGGGAATGGAAAGATATCCATATTATAAGAAAAGAATCAAATAGTGCAATCCATACCATATTCTTCTCAGCACCTCGTCAAAATCGGATCTCAAAATCTCTCCTGCTCAAATTCTCCAGAAATCCCACTAAATCTCCACATGCACAAAAGGTTGAAACTATTTAAGGGAAATAGTCTCAACATATAGGGATATATGACCAAATGATGACCAAAAATAGGTATGGAAATGGGAATAAATGATGGGGAAAACCCTCTAGCATAACCTTTCTATGAAAAATCCCCTCAAAATGGCCTACCTCTCTTCTTTTTATACTTGATGAAGACAATTGTCATCAGATAAGAGGAAGTTGTAACCAAGGTGGAAGTTACCAAAACCACCCTAACTCCTCTTTTTCAAACTTTATTTTATTTTTCATATTTGTGCGAGGAAATCACTTTCAAATCATGATCTTAATGTAAGTTAAATCGTATGCAAATATGAAGCAGTGGGCAATTTCATCTTTTTTACTTAAATCATTGGCAATACACAAGCAATGAGCGATTAAAATGTAGGTTTCATGATATTTGTGAGCGATTTTAATTGATAATGGGCTTAATCAATCATCATTAATATTGTACCTCACTAAGACAACATATCATCAAGAGTGTTCTTATAAACCTTTTACTCAAATTGTCAAACCCATGGATTCCTACAAACTTATGAGGGTTTTGCACAATCTATGCAACTACAAAGAGAAATTGGTGTTGCCTAGTAGTATTAAATTTCAATTCAATTCATCCAAAATAAGCTCGTAAAAAACAAAAGAGAATTTTAATCTAAAATATAAGAGTTGCAAGGAACATGGATCTTCATTATTCAACCAGGCACTTATCCTTTATTAGTCATTTCAGAGACAAGTTTTAAGAACATAGTCCCCTAGTTTTACACAAACATTTTGAAGGACTCCCTAATTTACATTACCATCAACATACCAATGACATAATTTTAGTGACATGAAATTATAAGTGAGTGATTAAAACACACGGAGAATTTGATGCTTTACCTAGTCCACATAACAACATCTCATGTGAAATAAATTAAACATTTCAACTTCAAATTACAAAAACAGAAAGAACTTATATTTATGCTAACTTCAAATGTTGAAATAGGCCATTAACTATGTCTGACTAAAATATTGGAAATTTCTACAACTTGTAGAATTATACGTTATATGTTCTATGAAAACATAAACAAAACAATAAATCTACTCTAACACATCAGCCCCTGTAGCCACCTATGGAATGGACTTGATCCATGGCGACGCAGGAACAAAAAGATTACTATTTAAGATGCAGCAATATTAGTATTCACTAATACTAGGAAAATTTGTTCAACATTCAAAGCTTGGTGTCCTCCAAACTATAATAATAAAACCTGAATTCATAACATGTTTGTGCTAGCTTGGATAGTTGTTTCCTTCTAACTTATAAAAATGTCTATTTGAACCTAATTTTCTAACGTCTAGTCTAACTAGAACATCTTCATGTAAATTGCATTGAGTGTGATGGCATAGGTAGGTAAGATCACTAGGGATCAAAAGGAGTGATACGATGACACTTTGGGTCTAGTCAATTGTTTCCATGTGCTCTGCAGATTTAGGGACATGCATCCAATCGACAGATATGTGAGTAGAGTTGAATCTGTTGCTGGTGTTCTCATGACTGATTTCAAAGCTGGAAGTTCTTTATTTAAGAAATGGTAGTGTTTCATTGGACTACTTCCTACATTATTTTGTATCTATAGATATGAGTCAAAACTAGATCCTTTATTTAGCTTTGAAACAAAGATACATTCAAATGGAACATGGTTTTTTTGTAAATTTTCTAAATCACCCAGTTGTTGGTATCTTTGTGCACATTTAATCATTTAAAAAGAAAGAATTGATCAAGAAAACAATTATTTATAAATCTGCATATAATCCATACTAAGTTCCTTCCTTTTCTTAATTTAGGTGTATTGTCTATCTTGTCGGGCTTTAACATGCTTCAACTATCAAAGAAATGATGGTTATATGCGACCAAAGGGGAAGGCCATCATCCTATACAAATTTTAAAGAAAATGGGAAATGACTAAGGAATAAATGATCAAGTCCATATCAACTAAATTCAAATCAAGGCTCTTCCATCTATAATTTTCCTTTTGTGTGACAAATAGTCGAAACTTTGAAGTGTTGTCTTTTGAATTGTTGTCATAGACAAAGAACTGTCGATTTACACTATAAAATATTAGCCCTAATGTATGAGTTTAGAAGGGAACCTAATGGTCGAAATACATTATAATAATCAATTGGATGTGGAAAAACATACCAGGAGATTCCAAAATACCTAGCTTCAACAAAGTACCTATAACAATAAAAGTATGCCAAACGATTTTTTCCCTGGCAGATATGTATGACCTCCAGAAAGATACAATGAGGATCCAATACATATGCATAACTGATGTAACTATCATGACCATGAAAATAAAAATTGGAACCATGTGATATATAAATGGTTCATGGATACGAATTAATACAATGGATTCATGCCCAACAACAGACCATAGCCACAAGAAGATACAAGGTGGATCTATGTCAAACTGGAAATCATAGACACAAATGAAAAAAGTGGATCTATATCTCATGATGTGTGGTACACTCTTGTGCAAATTTGGAAATAGAAAAAATGTGAGGCTACTACTATTGGTATAAGGCCTTCCATCAAAATCGTCTAAAGGTATGAATCCTACCCATGTGAATAATTGGACTAAAGTCAAACATGGGGGGTATCATTTCATTATCAGTTGTTAATGTAGACAATTAAAATATGTGAGGGAACCCACCAACAATGATAATGGGATCCAAGGTGCCTAATATATTCTAACATGTGTGAATATATGTGATTGAATTTGAACACCTAAATAATCCATTGTGTAAAAGGCATTGATGTATTCCAACTACACAATAACAAGGGAACCTGCCACTTATGACTACAAGCGCTAAGTTACTACCAAAACTCTATATCTCATTCCTAGAATAGATGTGTTGGATTTCATGGGAAGAGACCCATTGAAAGGGATGAAATAAGGAAATCTCCATTATCCAACACAAGGATAAATCAAGGACTTGTTTTATTTAATACTAGGATAAAGTTTCGTAGAATGAATCACTAAATACATGAAGAAATAGACTGTCATCATGGAATGGCCGATGCATGAGGTAAAGTAAGTTGTATAATGGTCGACATGGGTTACACCCTTGAACAATGAGCATGACACAAAAGTGACATGGGCATATTTCGACATCAGGGAACAACAATGTAAATCTACAATGTAAGAGACATTGGCATATTCTCCATATGATTGGAAGAGTAACCAATCAGAGTAGTATTAAACTGTATGATCTAGGTTCAAATCCTATGGTCAAACTTTATATTCCCCAATTGTGTATAGACATAATGCTGGTGCCCTGTTCAAGGAGGACATGACTAACTTCCACTAGTAAACAGACATTGGAGATCGTCTTCTTCCTTTTTTTCTCCTTTTCAATACCTTTGTCATTTTTTAAAAGCTTGACAAAGAGATATAAGTACGCTCCATAAAATATTTTTCGTAAATTTTTAACAAGCAAGAAAAAGTAAAATCAAATACTTCTTCATGTTTTAACGAAGTTGGAGAAAACATAGAATAATGCATGATATGTTACCATCCTATGGATTTTGGTCGATCCCAGGGTAGTTAATGCTCATCAGTTTTTATTTTATTTTAAGGAGTTTGGAAAACTTAAAGAAGACTCCATTACTACCGTCCCATGGATTTTTTCAATCCCATGTCGGTTAGTGCTCGTCGGTGTTTTCAATTTTAGGGAGTTTGGAAAATGTAAATAAAACTCCATATAGACCTTTTCCATGTAAGTTTAACGAGTCTGAAAAAAGCCAACTTGAGGTTTCCTTCTGTTTTTAACAAGCTCAAAGGAGGGAACTAAGAATGCTTGTAAAGTTGGATTCTTAGAGGGGGTGACCAAAAGGATGAGAGTGAGGCATGCAGATTCTGCTCAAATTCATAATTAAAAAGGCTCCCGGGACTATGAGAAAAACTCAACATGGGCACCAAAATGGCAAGGGATTGCTGACTAGAGTAGACCATGTTAGGTAGGATANATATATATATATATATATATATATATATATATATATATGTATATATATATATATATGGCTAATGCACAAATATCTAACAAGTTAGACCCTATGGAAAATTCGGAAGGAAAAAGGTTCAAATGAATAATAACATTGGGGGGGGCTAAGCCTATATGCATGTTTATGAATATACCTAACCAGGTCGAGGAACATGTCAAAAATGATGAGTGAGAAACCATGGATCCAACATAAATTCCTCTCTCCAAGAAACAACAATACCAAGATCATATCCAAAGAATGTAAAAAGAAATATATAATACATGTCACTTTGGTAGAAATACTTTCAACTTCGTTATCTGCAACAATGCGTGTAATCAAGCTAGAGTTTACCAATGAAGACTCTATAGTACCAAGGCCTGAGAATCTACAATCAATAAGATCATACTCAGGAGGAAGATTAAAGTTGAAATAAGTAATGAATTCTATAGGAACATACTCATCATAGCGAGAGTTGAAAAATCTAGTATCATAATCAAACTCAACAGGAACACCGACTTGCAATTAAATGGCAGAGTCCAAAGACTAAAAAATGCCAATGTATGAGGATATTTAATGAGTGAAATCATACTAAAATTGAAAAGAAAGGATGGATTTGATTGCGAATGGGTCCAACTCATGGATATGATCTTCAAAAAATACGTCAATATCTAAAGGAACATTATATTGTATTATAGACTCTAGGAAAACCATGTCTGAAGGAAGAATATTATCCCAGATAGAACACATGTCAATAGGGCGGAGAGAAGGCTCCAATTCCCCATTGTATGGATATCCTGGTCAAATACCAGGATCAAGTCCCAAGAAAGTAAGCATGAAAACATAGGATTCTTCTTGGTAGAAATTGGACACAAGGAGTCTACATCTTGATTGATCCAAATAGACCCATCTTCAGAGACTAGTGTCTTCCAATGGTAATTAAAATAAGAAGGATTAAAGTGAAACAACTTAGTTATGGAATCCATGGCAACAGAAGATATTGCATGTATCAAAGATGCATTAATATTCAAGTCATGTCAAGGTAGGTTAAATGTTCAAATCAATGTCAGATACATCCCCACACTAACATTTTAACATTTTTTCATGGAATGGCTGACTAAGGGTGTTAGGGAGAGAAATTTACTATGGCTTGGGGTAGACCACAACAAACTGAATGAAGTGTACCTTATTCTAGACAGTTGATGTAGATCCCCACTGAGATTTTCCAACACGCTTGTATTCACAATTTGCTCTCAAAAATAGCAAACAAGACAAGTATGATATATATCAAAGTGTTAGGCCTACTCTAGAAAATATAAAACCATCATGTATAAGCAAATATAACTACATCCATGGATAAAATAATCATAGTTATACACATGCAATGGATGAGAAATGGATATTTCTATTAATAATAAACAAAGATAAAATAGTGACAAACTCTGTCGACACCTCATCGAAATGGAGAAACTGAGTCCTCCACCTGGGCCTCCACCACTTCAATCCTCCATCTCAATGGAAATATTACAAGACAATGGAAAGCTTTGGAAGAGCAGTAATGTGTGCTCCAAAGGGACAAAGGGATGCAGACTCAAACATAAACAAGTGAGGGAATAATGAATTATAGTTTCCTTGATCTCCAAAATTCTCCTCCTTCAATGCATCTAAGAGGCTCAATATATAGCCCTCCAATGGACAATGGAGGGTCGAGTCAGAGTGTTTTCCAGGAATATGGAAGGCCAAGTCACGTATACAAATAAACATGTGTTTTTTAAGGGTTTTCTTGGATCATCAAAGTATAACTTGAGCAAGGGGGTCCAAGGAGTCTACAGAGGGACATGGAAGGGCATAAAGATGTGATCTACCAAGTGTGGTAAAATAAGATATAATAGATGCCCCCTAATGTGTGAGGTCAGAGGGTTAACATGATGACCGAAATACATTATATTCATCCCAGAAGTGGAGTAATGAATATCCAAGTGGAAGAACTAGCCACTCATCAGTACAATACAATGATAAATCTCAGCATGTGACTGCAATTATACATGTATAAGTCCCAAATACATAAGAGCGCAATGGACATGAATAGGCATGAAATACAAATGTCATGTGTGGTCATCACCACATACAATATATAATGAACAAGATCTCCATAGTGGATGAAGATATCTGATAATATACTGGAATCCGGTCATGAGAGTTGACATCTCATGAATATTGGCACAATCAAAGAGGTAGCATATGTGGAATGTCACCAAGATTGGAGGCCTTATACGCAAACTGCTACGAGTACATGTCCCATCATGCGAATAAAGGTGTCAAGGTCAAACATGATGGTCCATCATCTGATTATAGGTCATTGATGTATAGCGTTAATAGACGCGAGATATCCCATCGATAATGATAATGGGAATCAAGGTACATAATGGAATCTAGCAAGTGTGAATAGATGTGTTGAGGTCGAACACTTCAAAGAATCCATAAATTATGGGACATTGATGTATTCCCAAAACCTTTGATGGCAAGAGAACCTACCACTGATGACTGTAAGTCTCAAGGAACTCAATGGACTCTAGACTCCTATTCTAGAATAAATGATCTGAAGTCAATGGAATGGAATCCACTAGATGGAGGGAATTAAGGCAGCCCTCATTAACCAACATGAGGTACTTAGCAACGTTGGATAATTTGGAAGAACTCGGAGGAATAGGATGTGCACGAACCAGTAACTGTATCGGGAATGGACAACATGCAAAGACAAGATAACTGAGGAATGGCCGACTCAGGCTAAACTTCCTTCGAACAAGAGCATAAGGCAGTAGGAAGCATAGACTCGATATGAAAAATGGGACATCTCTGCAACATAGGAGTCATTGACAAAGGATCCATAGGGACTAGAAGCATAACCAGCCGGTGGAGAAAACTTAGAATAATGAGTATAGCTCCTAAATTCATAATAATAACCCAACTAATGGATGTGATATACAGTGCTCTGTTTGAAGGTGACACGACTCGGCAGCTGGAAATAGTAATATCATTTCCCATCTGGTTTTTTATGTTTTTTAATTTTTTTGGACTTTTTCAGATTAGAAAGCTTGAAAAAGAATAAAATTTCTTATAGTATACAACATGGAGGAGATGCATGTCGCAGAAAAGCAAACTAGTTCCAAGCAGTGGAACATTCCTATGCTCAATGAAAGAAGCATGTGTAGGAGAAGGACACTCAAAAGAAGGTCTCCTCCTGGTAAGGGATGATCAAGATGCAAAGGATATAAAAAAGGCTCTGCTCATCTAGGACTGAAACAAGATTAGGTTGCATGGCTTATAACTCTGAAGTGGGGAGCTAGCATAAAGCTCAATAAGGCAAGAAAAATGCATGAAATGCAATTACAACTTGATATACAAGGGATTCCTTGTGGGATATGGCCAGCATAAAGTTAAAGAGGGATATGAGGCTCTTGCTTAAAGACATGGAAAGACTATAAGGGACTCCCAAACCTAGTGGATAAATATTAGCATGGGTATGTTGGGCCCAAAAATGACCCCTTTTTGAATACCTTTACCTACCTGTTTTTTCCTCATCCTACTCTATTATGTACACTAAACAGATGTTTTTCCTTCACTCGGTCCCTTAATTCATACAGGTATGGTTAATCATTGTCTTATTTTATTAATGCTTAGGATTGTTGTAGTCAGGGCTTTACATCTTAAATTATGCTAACATATGGTGGTTTTATAAAGATAATTCAAGATGTAAAGGATACAGGTGTAGTGGGTCGAACATGCCAAGAGAGGGATGACCATTTATTGCTGAGATGATCGCCATCCATTCCATCGTTGCCCAAAGAACGTGGTCTAAGGATACTATTCCTCGTGAGCTGTACAAAAGTAGCTGCAACAGGTTGCAACAGATTCGGAGGCAACAATGCACCGCTGCTCAAAAATAGCTGCAATCCACGGAGTATCTTCTCAATTGATCATGATCGTCATTTCTGGCTCGATTAATAGCCTTCCTATATTTTATGCTTTAATCTTACCACGACTGTAACAGCTCATCGTAATTAGGGTAGCTTAAAGATCAGAGCTCTTCATGACTGCCCGATAATAGTGGGAAGATGTTATGATTGTAATTGTATAAATACTAGGAACTATTATGACCCAGGGGTTGAAAAATTAATCAAATTATTGTATCAGTTGTGACTGAGGATGTGTGCTCATCCGCCATTTTAATACCAAGAGTTTGATTCTTTAGATCTCGGCGTTCTAACGTGTGTTACTTCCAACATCTCTGTGTGAAGGTTGGGCCCATCTTCCCACGGGGATTGCTGAGTTAATTAGGTATTTTATTTATTTTGTTGTGTGGTTTGAATTTTGTGATAAATTCCCTTATTTACAGTAAGCTGCAATAGTCATCGATTTGCTGTGTGTTCATTGAAATGATCAGTAATTGCATCCCCTGTAAACTGCAGTGGTGTGGTGTGACATTCGACTTTGTAGGTTAACTTTGTCTTATGCAACTGTGTGATAGTTGTGACAGCCCTATTCATCCCTAGTTCTTTCAATTGATGTTTTCTTTAGATCCTGGCAGTTTATTTCTTCACATTTATAATTGTAGAACTTAATTCCTGTACTTTGAATTTCTAGAATAAGTTGAATTAAGATAGTTGAGATGGATCTTCAGATGGTTTGGTAATTAAGAATTTAACTTTATTCAAAAGTAATCTAGATGTTATTTCCTGAATATTTTAATTCTAGATTAAATATTTTAATAAGTTATTTGTGATTGCATTCTTAAGAAGGTAAATTAAGTAGATTATGGGATGAGTTCGACTGAACAGGAAAGTAGGATCATTCATTTACAGCATCAGCTACTTAGAGTTTAAAGCATATACAGTGCACATTATCCTTGGAATTAGATACTTCCCTAGGTTGACAATTTATATTGAACACTCTGTATGTTGGCTTTAATTAACTTGCATATAGGGTGCCCAACAGGGTACCAAATTGCAAAGCGAGATCTAACTAGGGCGCCCATGAATAGGAAGGGTATACCACTTACATAATGCCACTTCTAATAGCAGTATGAAGGTTCTGTGACATTATGAAGTGGGTTTGTACTTATATTCAAGGCTATGCATAATGCAAGCAGACGTGTGGTCCTAACCTATATGCCAATTCGAAATTATACATGTAATATATACGAACAGATCAAAGTCTCGGTAAAAGTACGCTCAAATCAGGTCCCTACACCACAACATTAGGAAAAAACAGTCCAAAATAGTTAATAAGGGTCCAAACTATAGAATAGTGGGTAAAAAAAATTTAAAAAAAATTAAAATAGTAAAAAAGTCATTTTCACCATACCATTTGAAAATTTTACCCCACATAGTGCATTTGAACCACGAACTTCAAACACTGATTTCAGGAGCTACGAGTCACGAAACCAGGAACCGTCTAAGCCTGGTAAATCTACATCCCACACTCTTTCATTTCAATGGTTTTCTTTCAATTTTCAATGATTGAATTTTTATTTTGAAGCACCCCTAGTTTGGCATCTCGACCCACGCCGAAAACCTTTCAATTTCCACATATAGGGTCGAGTATACATAGGAAATCCTTTGATTTATGCGTATACGCATGGCTGTTAGGGAAACATATAGGTACAAGACCGCATATACCAAATTTCAAGGTAAAAATTCATCAAACTCTTTCATTTTTATGTAGGATGGTATTGGAGTGGCATGAACGCGAACACGAAGATGTGGATAGGGTCATACAAGGTGATATGGCTTCCCAACAAGCTTTGAGGGCATATGGTTTGTATAATTTTTGGTGTCTTGGTAGCTTAATAGCTAAGCCAAGACTACTCCATATGCTCGTAGATTATTGGGATCTAGATACAGAGACCTTTCAGATTGATGTGATTCCCCTCATCCTTGAAGTTGAGCATATATATTTTATCACTGGACTATCCTTTCGAGGCGAGTTAGTCAAATTGAGAGCTCATGGGGTTGGAGGTGGCCTCACTATTGAGGAGTACATTGTTGTGTATTTCCTTCCATACACAAAAAAGTTTGGAAGTCACGTCCTAGTGAACTCTATTCAGAACCTTGGCCTGAAAGTCATACTACTAGCATTAGGCAGGATTGTGGGCCCTAGAATCTCTCCATTAGGATTCTGGGCCCCTAATGTCTTATGCAGTTGAGTGCATGAGGCCCACTATCTATGACTGGAGTACCTCATAGCTGGGTAACATGAAACAGTAGTTAATGCACTGCAAGCTGGGTAAAACAAGAAACTTTGGTTTTTCCATCATTTTGAGTACCTTCTTCTTCAAGTGTGTACTAGGCCTAATCCCAAGAGTGTAGATCGCTCCACATGGTCCTTGGGATCCATCTTAGTTGCATTGGGTAGGTGTGATGCAAAGTCAAGGAGGAGGAAGTGTAGCTACGCCCTACTCACCTGACTTCTTTCACTGGTAGCGTAGACAGATCGTAGCCATAGATGACTACCCCTATGCAGGGATAGACTTCCATGGAAATCCAGATTTTCCCATTCCACAAGGATCTGCATATGGATACATAGGTAACAATCCCGAATTCATTTTATTTTTGAATTATTTGATTTTTCTTATTTTTTTATGTAAGGAAATCAAAAAACATGTTTTTGGGTGGTAACACATACTAATACTGGTCATGTACATGCAGATGTTGGTCCTAGACGGCCAGCCAGCTTCCCTTGACATTGCCAAAGGGGGAGAGGTGATGATATACTAGGTGTGGATGCGAAGTAGATGCAATAGATCATCCACACAAACTTTGTTCATTTGACACATAGCATTCACGTGCCATAGTCGGGGACTTGCCTAAGGAAATGTATAGGAAGGTAGTAGGTGTACCACGTGCATGGGTTTGGTTATTCAGACAGATGGCTAAGCTCGTCATGTGTTTTTATGATCAGCACCCTTCTCCATAGGCTTAGAGGCCTTGATGTACTTTTTGTATTGACCGTGTAGTATATTTTGGTGGCTAAAATCCCCAATTTTGTATCATGACGTTATGTATTATGAAACCACTTTTTGTACTATATTTTGAATGAAAAATATTATAATGATCGGTTATTTATATTTACATGTGTTAATGTGGTGTGAATGCTTCATTACCTGTGCATCAAATGCCAATCTAGTACGTAATTTGCATATGAATCAACAATATGATTGTAGTTCCTAGGAATGTGAATGTATGTAATATTTTCAAATTGTCGTTCTAACAACTTTATTCACAAGAATCTTTGTAATAAAGTCAGATCTCTAATACAATACATGCCATTTAACTGTAACACCACCAACTTTGATCCAATATGTACCTTAAGAGATCGAATACCATGAGAGATGGCATCGCGTAGTAACTCAATCACAACACTATACTCAACCATGTTGTTTGATGAAGGCCGGAGACATACCCCTCATGAAGACAAAACTTGACTCGTAGGCGTATATATCACCCAAGCAGCCAAAGATGAGTTTTGAGTGTGGCGGTTGGCACTGTCAGTGTATCCTACATATATCAAAGACTCTTTCAACATCTTCCACAACAAATGGAAGAAAGTCAACCAACCCGATCACTACAAGAATACCAAAAGTAAACTATGCAACTGTACAATAGTATACAAAGTATCAACCTCGACTGAGAAAAATGCATAGTACTTTTTAAGATAGATCCCATTTCTAGGCTCTGCCAAGACTGTCCCCTTATAATCCACAAACTCGTAAGAACCTTTCTCTAACACTCGTTTGACAATGTAAGGCCCATGCCACATGGGGTTTAATTTTCCCGCCCCTAATGGTTCACTAGATTGGTCATATAAGAGGACCAAGTCACCTTCACTAAACTTTCGAGGATGAACAGGATTATCATAATGAGCCTTAACGTGACACTTGTTTACTTCAAGAGCCACTAAAGCATCTTGATGCTGCTCATCAAGCTACTCTAAGTGGACCAGTCGTTCCTCTAACTCATAAGATTCTACCAAAAGTTCTATGTCTAGCTTCCAATATTGGATTTCACATTTAATCGGTAAAATCGAATCCACCCCATTCACCAATTCATATGGGGAAAAATTGGTGGCAGTCTTAACCACGGTTCGGTAGGCCCACAAAGTAGGATACAACATGATGTGCCAATTAGTCTTGGTTTGTGTGATGGTTCTTTGGAGAATGGACTTAAAGGAATTATTCATAGCTTCAACCTGTCCATTCACTTGAGGATAATAAGAAGAGGAATGTTCTTTCTATACCCCAACTTCAAAGATAGCTCAACCATCATCTTTTTTTGAAATTTCCTGCCATGGTTTGTGACAATCTCTCTCAGGATACCAAACTGGGTGATAATCTGATTGAAAATGAAATGTGCAGTTGCCTCTCCATTGTCTTTGATCATGGTCATATCCTCTTCCCATTTTTTGAAGTAATCAACAGCCACTATAATATGATGGTGCCCCCTAGCCGACATTGGGTTGCAATCCATAAAGTCCACCCCCCACTTGGTGAAGGGACCAACAGTGATAATCGGATGTAACGGGGCAGGATGCGAGCACATATTCCATGTAAACACCTAGAAACGGTGGCACCGCTTGACTGCATTAATGCAATCCTTGAAGATCAACGGCCAAAAATTACCTGCTCTCATATTTTTTTGGGTTGTAGCAAGCCCAAATAAATGACCACCACACGCCCCTCCATGGAAATCATTAATCATAGCCTCAGCCTCCCCATGAGTCAAACATCAATTCAAAATGGAATCAACCCCGTGGTGATACAAAGAGTCGCCAACAATGAGATAGTTCTTAGCTACATGACATAACTGTCGACGTTCATCCTGTGAAAGGTGAGGAGGGACCATCAAAGTTTGCGAATAGATGATAATATCCCCATACCATGGGACCAAGTTGAAATGAGGATTATATTCCCATCGACAAAAGAGTCCTCATGAATATCAAGTTCATCCAAACTAGGAAAATCTGATATTAGCTCCGCAAAAATCAACGGATTCTTCGACTTTGCTGAAACAAATTCGAGATCGAATTCTTGCAAAATCACAATCCATTTATCGTATTTCCCCCCTATCATTCGTCTGGTCAAGATGAATTGAAATGGATTGATGTGAGCCACAAAAAAGTCTGGTGAAGGATTATGTAGTGTCTCAATCGTTGAATCATATGGATAGTAGCTAAGGATAGCTTCTCGACATGAGTGTAATGGATTTCAGCATCAATGAGGTTTTGGAGCCCCTCATACTCTTGAACCAAAGCCATTCCAATCATCTCTTGAGACGCAGCCACATATAACAAGAAATCGTGGCTATAGTCAGGTGGACTAAGCACAAGGGCCGATGCCAAGGATTTTTTCAATGCATCGAAAGAATCATGGGCTCGCTCATCCCAGATAAAAGGAGTGACTTTCTTCAAAAGGCGCATGAAACCCTTGGTCAAATTGGTGAAATTGACAACAAACCTTTGTAAGAATTTAGTCATTCCTTGCAAAATTTGAAGGTGTCTAATTGTACGTGGGGGAAACAATCGAATTATTTCCTAAAACTTAAGGGGTTTGACCCTAATTCCCTCCTTAGAAATGATAAACCCCAATAAGCGGCCTACTTTCACGCAAAAGATACACTTTTGTGGATTTAACCGGATTTGATATCGGCGGCATCTTTCGAAAACCAAGCGTAGATGGTCAGGGTGATCCACGCTAAAACAAGAGTGAGCAGCTAAATCATCAAGATATACTTCAATAATTTGCTTAAGGTCGTGAAAAGTGAAGGTCATTACCTGTTGAAAAGTAGCTCAGAATTTTTTAAGGAAAAAGGCATTTTCCGGTATGCAAACATACCCCAAGGACAAATGAAATTAGTTTTATGTTGGTCCTTGGGTTTGATCTGAATTTGAATATACCTTGAAAATCCATCCATGAATGAAAACACCTCACTTCTCACACACGCATCCAAAATATGATCTATGAATGGTGTGAGAAAATTATATTTAGGATGAGCTATGTTTAGGTCTCTAAATCAGTGCAAACATGGATAATTACCTGCTTCTTGTCAACTGAAATGGGATTGGATACCCATTCAGTCAAGGGAACCAGATAGATAAAGCCAACCTTAAGCAACTTCTCTATCTCTTCCTTAATAGTGGGTTCCTTATGGGGATTCATCGCACGTAAGTGATGTCGAATAGGTCTAGCATCCAGATAGGTCTTAATCTCATGTTCAACAATGCGATGGTCTATTCCTAGCATTTCATCATACGAACAAGAAAAAACATTTCAGAATTATTTTAAGAGCTTAGTCACATGCTTCAATCTCATCGGGGGAACAATATTCCCCAATGTACACATTTTCTACTTTGATAGGATTTCGAGAAATGTTGATAGGGATAGTCGGTGAAAAGTTATCCATGTTCCCTTTGGCATACTTACCAGGAGCGCCTAATGGGATCATAGGACTACCAACTTTCTCGCTAAGGATCACCCTATAGCCATCACACTCCATACTTTCAAGCTCTAGGATAAAGTAAGATCAATGGTGTAAATCCTCCCAAGGCCCATCTAAACCACTCATAGCTTCAAGAATAGCTTCATCCAAAGGAAAAATGTCATCGAAGCAATCATGAGAGTGTGACGATGTAACCGCCCAAATAGGCAGTGCAAAGGGGTCCTCCTCCTCCGTCTACAAAGAGGAAGGACTAGGATCTACAATGGAACCAAGGCTAGCTTGATAAGCAATCATCATTGTATACAATGGCATGTCCATCTTGGTAGGTCTAGGATATTCATCCGAAGTGCTCGGAGAAGGGAGAGTCCAAGGATCTTCCAAATTTGAAATGTGAAATGGAGTCAATCCCAATGATGATGATTTACTACCAAAGCAAGAACCTATCGTAAGAATTGGTGCAGAAATACATAAATTTCCCATCAATGATGGTTACATTCCCACCCCAACATTCTTAATTGTTGGCTTAGAATTATCAATGACTAGGATAGTAGCTCTCGATGATGCTTTTGTACCGGAATTATCAAAATATGTTTTCTCTACCGTGACAATCCTCCCTTCGAAAGGGAAGCAAATAATTCGAAAGAGGGATGATGTGACAGATTTCATGTTATAAAGACAGTTTTTGCCTAGTAAGAGGTTATATCCAAGGGGCACATCAACCACCTCGACCTCAACGGACACGTTCTTCCCTCCCAATTGGACTTCAAGAGAAGGAAGTATACCATGCGGCCGAAAATATATCTCGTCAAAAGAAATCAACATGGTTCCAGATCTTGACAACGTGGGTGAACCTAAACCTTTCCAACAAGTTAAAGACATCACAGAAGTTGCAGCACCTTCATCAATGAATGTGTGTTTAATGGTGTTGTTCATACACTCCACATAGACTAAGAGAGCCACATGGTAAGGAAAGTGAGTCTGGACTTCATGGGTTTCAACTTTAATCAATGTGGACAAATGTGAATCAACCACCCCAAGGGCTGACAACAAACATTTCATCTTTAAAGTGCAAGTTGATCCAACCAACAGTCGATAGGTTCGCCTTCGACAAGTTTTCCTCGACATGTTCAGTCGACAAGTTCGTAGCCGACAACATATCAACATGCTATGCGACGGTTGAACTTTTGACCGCTATAAATAATGTAAATGAACGTAGCAGGTAGTCACCCAAACATCTCAACATCCTCTATATAAGCATGTAAATTATGTAATATAGAAAATATTTCTGATCATCATTTGATTCCTCCATCTTTCATGGAGCAGAAGTAATAGATTGGTTTGAATTCTTGCATATTGTATGTCTGTATATTCTTATCAACCTAGTGTGTTTTCCTAGTTTGTTGTGTCTCGTTATATGTTTTCGACACACCAGAGCTCGACTCATTCAGTCGACTGTTGTCCCCAACGTGCACCTGGGCATGACCTGGATCATTGGTATCAGAGAAAAATCTTCTCCAGAGCTTAAGTTACATAAGCTCTTCCATCCAAGTTATTTAACTTATGCATGTTCAAACACGCTCGCAAGCCCAGCAACACAAGAAAACACTTTCTTCGACTTTAGAAAAGATGAGTGAAGAAATAGGAAATAGACATGCAACGGACGAGATAGAGCAACTCATAGAAAAAGAACTGGCTCATGAGAGAACTGAAATGTTCACCCAGTTCAGCGAGATTCTCCTAAGAGTCACTGTGAACTCTAGGGAATCCTTGACGTGATCTCACTCTGATAAAATCAACCCCTTCAAAGTGCAAATGAATCTGCACATACTAAACCTTAAAGGCAATATTGATGCGGCATCTGTCAAAAATTGGGTACAACAATTGGAATATTACTTTGTGGTAAATCAACTCTCTGAAGCGAAAAAGATCACCATTCAGTCCTTGAATATGTCAGCATTCGTACACTGCTGGTGGAAGAACCTATCGACAAAAACGGAAAAAGAAGAAGACCCCATCAACACATGGGTACAATTTGTTGAATATGTCCGAAAGGAGTTCTATCTACCCAAGCACATTGAACAATAGTACAATAAGTGGCAGCAGCTAAGGCAGTGGAAAGACCAGTCCGTACAGAGTTACACTGATGAGTTCTACCAACTCATGGCTAGACTTGGCATCCAAGAAGAAGAGAAATTACTTGTCCTAAAGTACATCAGCAGTTTATCCCCGTACATTCAGCAATAGATGGAGTTTTTGACTGTAGGCATGCTTGCGGATGAATTTCACTATGCCAGCAAGCTTGAATCTAAACAAAAAGGGAAAATACAATTTGGGAACAAGCCAATATGTCGAACATTCGACAAGAAGTCATCGGCCAACTCTGACAAGTTCAAGAATCCTTCTTAGCAGAATCCGCCAAAGCCTGGTCATCAAAATAATAACTTTCAGAAAGACAAGTGGTACCGCAACAAATAGAACCCTATTGGGAAATGGTGTGATTATCACAGTTCATCATTTCATGATATGTTAGAATGCAAAGCTCAGAAGACATTTTTGTAAAAATTATTGACATCTGACTCATCCGACAGAAACCTAGTAGAATATGATCCAGATGCATCAGCCCTATTGGATTCGACCTTGAGCACTCCGACAGCGTCAAGCATCGTCGATGAGGAGGAACGAGAGAGCCTATTCCATACACGGATATGGGTTTAGAACAATCCATTACATATGATTGTCGATAACGGTAGCCAGACAAACTTTGTTTCTAAAGATCTTGTGAAGAAATTAGGCCTTGTCAGTACCACTCCACATCCTCAACCTTACAATATCAGTTGGATGAAGGATGGGCAGGAACTAAGGACCACACGACATGTCGACTCTCCTACTTCATTACGCATTTTGAAGATGAAGTACTTTGTGATGTGGCAGCGCTTTCCATAGCTAACACCCTATTCGATAAACCCTACCTATGGAATTGACACGATACATATCAATCACGACCTCAGAAGGTGATTGTCAAAATCTGAAACAAATGGTATGGCATACCAGAGTGACAACCCACATCAACGGTTGCTATGATATCTACCAAACAAATGAAGAAGCTTATCAATCATTCTCAAAATTTTGCATTAATCGTGATAAAGCCTCAACATTCTAGGAATACTGCAGTAACGAGTCAACTCACCAACCAGCATAGCTCCCGAAAACAACAACAGATCGACAACATTATTGAAGAATACTATAAAATATTTCAAGCACCAGACGGAGTGCCTCTACACTGTCAGGTAAAACACTCCATTGAACTTGTTCCTGGTTCTTCATTTCCTAATGCATCTATTTACAGAAGATCCATTCTTGAAAATGAAGAGATTCGCAGACAAATCCAAGATTTGATCAACAAGTATCATATCCGCCCCAACTCCTCTCCTTGTGGAATTCCAGTCATCTTAGTTCCAAAGAAAGATGGGACTTGGTGCATGTGCATCAACTATTGGGATCTCAACAAAATTTCAATGAAGAACATATACCCTCTTCCACATATTGATGAACTCATCGACGATATGAAAGGTGCTAATTTATTTACAAAACTCGACCTCAAGTCGAGATACCACCAGATTCCAATCGAGTCGACTAATGTATGGAAAACGTCTTTCAAAACCAAGGAAGGATTGTTTGAATGGTTAGTCATGCCTTTAGGCTTAACCAATGCACTTGTAACCTTTGTGAGATATATGGATGACATTGTACAACCTTTCATCGGTGACTATGTCATTGTCTATCTTGATGATATCTTGATTTTTAGTCGATCATGGGAAGAACATGTCAAGCAACTTCAGCACGTTTTCAACACTCTCCAGCAACATTGGATATATATGAACATGGAAAAATACTCATTTGCGATGACCAACATCAAGTATTTGGGGTATGTAGTTGACTCTGCATGAATTCATGTTGACCCAGAAAAAGCACAGATCCTGAAATATTGGACCATTCCTCAAAACATTCATGAACTAAGAATTTTTCTTGGTTTGGTGAATTTATATAGATGATTCATACTTGGCTTCAGTCACATCGCATGGTCTTTGAATCACTTGATGAAAGGAAATGAGAAAATTGTTTTCAAATAGACAATGACACAACAACAAGCTTTTAAACAAATAAAAAACAAGCTTTGTACTGCACCAGTACTTGTGTTACCTGATCTGCATCCGCCCTTTAATATTGAGATGGGTGTATCAAACTATGCCCTCAGCGTATTGATCACTTAGTCGGGTCACCCAGTCGCGTTTCATTCTGATACTTTCAGTGACACAGTCAAAAGGTACTCGACGTATGAAAATGAACTGTATGCCATTGTGCAAGCTCTTAAGCAATGGAGACACTACATTCTTGGTAGGGAAACGGTCATCCTCACTAACCATAAGCCTTTGCAATTCACTCTGACTCATTTGAAACTACAAAAAACCCAACAACTCAAGTGTATTAATTACATGCAACAATTTCAGTCGGTAATTAAGTATAGGAAAGGAAAATCCAATGTCGCAGCCGATTGTCTCAACAGACCACCCATTACTCTATTGTCTACAGTGATGAGTATGCAGGGTTATGACACCACTACTTGGCCAAAATTGTATTCAGTAGACTATGATTTTTCTACAATATATCGACAGCTTCAGACCAACAAGTTGTCGACTACCGACTACTTCCTAAAGGGCACCTTTTTATACAAGCTTGGACAACTTTGTGTACCTACCGGTGAGCACCGATAGAGGCTCATCTAGAACAAGCGCTACATTTTGGAGTCACAAAAACACTTTTTATCCTCCAAAATTATTTCTACTAGCCTTCACTTAAATCTGATTACAACAAGTACATTTGATCGTGCGTGGTTTGTTCCATTGCTAAATCGTTGAATCGACAACAAGGACTATACACACCCCTTCCAATTCCTAGTCGAGCATGGGAATCTATTTCTATGGACTACTTGACGGGATATCCTACTACCAAACATCAGCATGACGTAATACTAGTAGTAGTCGATAGATTTTCCAAGCTGGCTATAATCATACCATGCAAGAAGACTATGACAGCACATCAAAATGCTTAGCTCTTCTTTGAACATGTGTGGAAACACTATGGCCTCCTGACAACCATTATTTTCCAACAGAGATTGCTAGATTTTTTAGCACCTTTTGGAAAACTCTCTGGCAACAGCTCGACACGAGACTTTCTTTGTCGACATCCATCCATCCGCATACAGACAAACAAATTGAAGTTGTAAATCACATAGCCATACAATTTTTTTGCATGTACAACCACAAGCATTGTCAAACATGGGATGACAGCCTTCCATACATATAGCACAGCTACAATCGTGCTCAACACAGCTCTATAGGCAAGAGTCCATTTGAAATCTGTTACAGATTTCAACCCTCAGTGCCTATCGACTTAATCAGTTCCTTGACACAGTCAAACGATACCGAATTCGAAGGACATGAAGTGGAGAAAGCATTGAAATTCAGAGATCAAATATACAACATCCAAAAGCAAGCATAGGAAGCATTGAAACAAGCAAATGGAAAAGATAAGCCCCAACACCGCAAGCATCGTATTCCTCATTCATTCCAAATTGAGGATCGGGTCTAGTTACATCTAAAGAAGGAGTGCTTCACTGGTCCATACAGAAAGATGAAACCTTGGTGATATGGTCCATAAAGTATCCTTAAACAGATTGGAGAAAATTCTTTTTGGCTTGACATTCCTGCATTCCTTTCCCTACATCCAATTTTCAATGTAGATTTGCTTTGACCATACCATGCACCATTGTTGGAACAGGCCGACTTGTAGACAATGGAACCCAAAGACATCCATCCAGATGTTCATAAACCTCTTCTTTGTGACACCATTGTGGGATGATGCATACACCTTACAAGGACGAACTCCATTCCCTTGTTTGAAGTGGCTAAAGCTGGACAACTCCCCACGCCAGGAAAATGGTACTCTACTAATGAAGTCATTGACAAGTTTTCTCACTTGAAGGAATACACAATGGAGACCATTATTTCTTAAGGAAGGAGGAATGATCCAACCAATAGCTGACAAGTTCGCTTTGTCAACCTACAGGCTCGCCTCGACATGTTCAGCCAAGAAGTTCGCAGTCGACAGCATATCAACATGCTCTGCGACGATTGAAATTTTGATTGTTATAACTTTTGTAACTGAACGTAGTGGGTAGTCACCCAAACATCTCAGCATCCTCTATATAAGCATGTACATTATGTAATATAGACAATATTTCTGATCATCATCTAATTCCTCCATCTTTCATGGATCAGAAGTAATAAATTGGTTCAAATTCTTGCATATTGTATGTGTATATGTTCTTGTTGACCTAGTGTGTTTTCCTTCTTTGTTCTATCTCTTTATATGATTCCACAATAGATCTTGACTCATTCAGTTGACTGTTGTCCCTAGCATGCACCTGGCCACAACCTAGATCACAAGTCTGAAGGACTTCTAAGGCAGACATCGCATAAGGAGTATGTCACAAATACTCGACAATGGAATAGTTATGGGCAGCTATGCCATTAGGATTGTGCCCTAAACACTTTAAGACTCCCTTAGGAATGAGAGGCATAAATTCATGCTTGTCTATATGCAAAGGGACCTTAGGAGGAGTAGGTTCTTTTCCCAAGTCAGGTTGTGACGAACCATAATCTTTCGCTCGTGTCACAACATTCTCGGCGGACATCACGTTGATGCACCCATGTCCACCTTCATTTCCTGGAAGGTTTTGATGCCCACCGCAAGCACTTCCGGAGTCCATGGCCCTTGAATTCATATTTTGATTGTGCAGTAAAGGATCCGTTAACACAACTGGGCTCTATGCAATGAATTTCGATGCATCTTCGATACGAGGGCACAAGTAAGTGAGGTGATCTCCCCCACAAAGATTGCAAGGGAATTTAACCTTACATTTAGACTTCTTGTCCCCCCAGAATTATTACTGTTCTTTTCATCATTAGAATTTATGTTCCTATTCCCACCCTTCTTATTATTCCTTCCCTTTTTCTTGTTCCGTCCGAGCTACTGGTTACCCTTCTAGTTCGATGACTGCACAGAGTGTACATCCGTCGATTGGGTGGGATGATATGAAGTCATAGCTTGTCCCGACGTAGGATGGTTACTAGACAAATAATTCATTTGATTTGTATCCGAGTCTACGGGTTTAGTACTCACAAAGCCAACAATGCCATCAGCATGCGGCCTGGGTTTGAACTTAGGATCAAAGTTAGACTATGGTGTGTTCGGAATAATCTCATATAAGAGCCCAGACTAAGAATGAATCAAGTCTAGTTGTTGAGCTTGAAAAATCACATGTTCCTTGTTCATAACTCTAGATATGGAAACATCCTTCGCTATATATGGAAATAATGACTTGAGGAACCATTCCAAAAGGAACTCTGGTGGAATGTTGGCCTTAATCAACCGCTTTTGTCTATGCCACTCCTGAATATGATCTGAAACGTGCATGACTTTATCTTGCTGAAATGTCGATAAGAGCTCAGTATCAGCATCGTAATCCATGGGTAGCTGAAAGTGGTTAAGAAAGGTCATAGCTAGGTCATTGAATGCTCGATATGTTCCCCCAGACAACTCTATATACCATTTCACCGCAAGACTCGTGAGGGTGCATTGAAATAGTCATAAATAAACGGAATCATGGTTCAATGAATTTGAAGAGAACAATAGGTGCAAAGTAGTAACATTATCTCCAGGGTCCTCACCACTCTTACCTTTGAACTTTGGAATGTCTAAAGGAAGCTTAGCGGGAACAATCGGCCACATCGGATCATGAGCAATCATGTATTTGGTCAACCTCGATAAGTCGAGTAGATTAAAAGTAGCTAGAAAAGGGAGCCTAGGTTGTTCCATTTGGTTCCTGTCACATCCCTGGTTTTGACCCCGTATGCATGATGTATATAATGTAATTAATCGTGGTGAGGAGCTCAAGGTAAAAGCCCCACCATCGATTTGGTTGTGTATGTTCGGCAATGGGGATATTGCCGATGGTTTGTTGTGCTATCCGGCACCTTATAATTTGACATCATGTAAACCCGCACATCAATTAAAATAAACCACAACCAGCTATGGCAGTGCAACGTGGAATGAAAAGGGCATGGTTCCAAAGGATAAGGGGTGGGGGATGTCAAACCTTGGTTATGGGGGGAAAACCCATGTTTTATTGCCTTGTTGTTTTGCCACCTTTGTTTTTTGTCAACCTCTTTAATGCTTCAGAGCTGGTGGTTGAGGAGATATGGCTGAGTGGTTGAGGGCAGTTATTTCCTTTGGGAGTGGGGTGGCAGGGCTGTCAGCTCCATACCCACATCCACACTCCACCCATGTCTGCCCATTCTTCTCCCTCACGCACTCTTCCCTGGTCAGTTTTACACTCTCACCACGATTTTGGGTCTGTTGGCTCCTCACGCACAAGAATTGGGCGGTTTTGGTCTCAGGCAGACCTTTCCTTGGTTCCACAAGTTGCTGAGCACCCACGCACTGTAAATTCGCGTCCTTGCTGTTGTTTTGTTCATCCACAGGAAAAATCGGAGTTGTTTTCTCTCACGCAGAGGTCTGTTCATCCTCACATAGAGAAATCGGGTATGTATTTCCCGTGCATTTTGCTGTTGGGTGTAAGTTCTTCCTCACGCATAGGGTGTTTGGGTCGTTTTCCCATGTTGTGAGAGCCGTTCTCACTGTTGTGGCTTTGGGGCTGCTGTTTCCCCTGTGTTTTGCTGGCTGTGGTGTTCAATTTCGTTTTGAGCCACTGTGGGTTTCCAATTCGTGGGCTGAGTTTCTGTGTTTTGGGATTGTGCATAGTTGCCATTGTTTTTACTTTGAAATTGGGCTTTTATTGTTGTTTCCCTGGTCTGGGATGTTGTGGTTGAGCTTTTTTGGCCACGTTAGGGCCAAAACCAACTCTGGGTTGTCCATTGGACTTGAGCTGTGCTCCTCCATGGTTTGGGGCTGTCCCTTGTTGTTTATGACTGCTTCACAGAGCTGTGAAGGGATTGTATGGCTGCTGGTATGCAGTAGTTGAACCTTGGACTGTGCTGGTTTGGCTTGTCTGTTGAAAGCCTGTGAAACCCAGCAGTGTTGGTTTGGCTGTTATGTGTCCCCTTGGCTATGTCTAAGCCTGCAATTGACCCTTATTCCGGAGGAATCATGCCCAGCTCGGGGGTGGCAGCGTTGCTGAGAGATTGATGAGAAAGCTGGCCTATGGTTGGGTGGAACGTTGCAGCGACGTAGCTGGTTGCGGGTGAAATTCTTCATCTAAAGATAAGTGCTGCTGGTTACTTCACCTCTGCAAATTATATTGATGTTGAATGAATTCTGTTGAATGCTGGAATGCTCATGTATGTTTGCTTCCGCTGTATGAATAAATAATTATGCATCTGAGTATGCTTGCAAGTTTAAAGGATTATGCATTTTTGCATTCTTGTATGCTTGGAATTCCTGTTATGATGCCTGTTAAAGCTCTGAATTTCAGCATTTGATTTCTTTGATTATGCTCATTGGGCTGTTTGCCCGGTCGTGTATGATATGTCCGTCGCGTCCTCTTCGCCGGTTGAGGGACGGGGACGTGACAGTTCCATGCTCCTTGGCATGACTGATCTACATAGGGTTATTAGTTGTAAAGATTGTGGCCTTGTCCAGTCGAATAATAACCTCCTCCTATCTGACCCATAAATGGATACATGGGGATATTGTAGTTAGGAATACCTTGAGACTGGGTTGCTACATAGCCATAATTATAATATTGATATGACGGTCATCCCTTGGACAAATGAGGAGGTAGATAACCTCTTGACATATCATAACTAATAGATGAAGGGACAACATGGCTATAAGTAGTACTATGTCCCACAAAACCATGCGGATTGTAAGGAGGGTGATGTGTCATGAAAAATTTATTCAAAGGAACAAGTATAGAAGATGATGGAACATATGACGGAATATATGAAGTACTTCTAATTTTCACATGTCTCATGTCACCTCCGCTAGAAGGGATCCCGGTGGTATGCCTGGATGAGGTCACAGGGACTTCAGTTAGTGAACCTCTCACATAGCACATGCGATCGTGGGATATTAAAGAATACCCTTAATTTCTATACATATTGACCCAAACTATTTTTGTTGAAACCCCCTCCCAATACTTAAAACCTCCTCCCCACCCCTTTTTATACCTCAATCCTTATAAACCACCCTACCCACCCCCACCTTAAACCCCTCATCCCCCCCAATACCTGCAGTATATTGATTCAATTTTTGATAATTTTAAAACCCACAATATGAACTAACGTGATAGGATATTGGTCAACAAGTGAAGCCCCCGTGGATGAGGTATAAGGAATTACTCCCACAAAGGGTGTGGAAGGTGCAATATGACCACTACCAAACTAATCAGCATGGAACGGGACGGTAGTGCCCCTGGGAACACCATTAATACAACACTAGAATCAATGGAAGATGACGAAAAGCTATTGTTCATATCTGGCATGCCAAATATAAAAGGGCCAGAGCTATAGGGGAATGGGTGAGTCTCACCGCTCGACCTTCGAGGAGAAGACCGTCAGTTAGTGTTTACATAATCTGAAAATTGGGATCATGCATTATGTGACGTGCCAAACTCAAAATGATCAGCTTCTTCCAGAGTCCCATATAAATTGAACGGCACATTCCCTATCCGAGAGGACAGAGAAGGGGAAGCTTCTGTGATCTCAGATGTATGACTCATGGGGAGATCGCTGTGTGAATCACAGTCAGTATGATCCCACCTATATTATCTAACTCTCTTTCATGAAGGAGGAGGAGACGTAGAAGCTGAAAGGCCTGCTAAACATTAAGAATGGCGAGATGTCATTCCTTGATCCACGGTCACTCCACAAAATAAAGAGATTCAACTAATTACGAACACTAGAGCAATCTAGCACACACAGAACACACTCCTAAGAGAATCTAAGCCAAAATGCAAGCAAGCCAAGGGGAGGATAAGTGAGCTCCTGAATGTAGCAAGTATGTCTTGCCTAGGACAAGCTTGAGACTCCTATACACTACAAGCGGAGGTGTGTAACTAATTATAGTGTCCCTCAGCTTCAACGCATAAAGATAATGTGTTGTTCGACCCCTACCTAGATAGGACACTCAGAGAATAACCTCTACAAGTACCCCTTGTGATAGCTAGGTAAGGAAACTAATGTCACCCCAATATAACCAATTCTCAAGTAGAAAATTATAGGTGGGATCTACCGTATGGACAAGGTAGCAAAGCCTGAAACTCGAAAGCACCAAAGGTACCTCAAAATCCCCCATATACAAATAATATCCTGGAAATGTCTTTGGAGTTGCATAGTGAGTGGAAAGGGGATATCCCCACGACAAACATGTACACTTCCTCATGCTTAACTCCTATGGAAGAGGAGCCTCCTAAGAACAATAATTATACCAAGGATTTCACTCTCTCACCCTAGACAGACACCTACTATGTTTTGTTTAGTAGTCTTGGAGAAATTTACTCACACAACCTAGTCCAAGACTCTAAAACCTAAGCTTGTTGATGTACCCTATCAAATAAAAATGTGTAATTCATTTTAAATTATGCGTTAATTTTAGAGGTTTTGATTACTCTGAGTAAATGACCGTGCAACCAATGATGTTATGACTCGGCAGTGAAAGTAAATATGCACACCTAACAAACAATGCTAAGTGCATTTTTGTCTTCAAATGTGAAAACGGGGTATGCCACTACATGAGATGCATATTTTCCTTCAAATGATAATGCAACCATTCTTGTATGAAAATCTGAGTAATAATCAACTAAGCAAACCTAATGCAAGTACTATGCAAATGCAAAAAAGAATAAACATGCCAAAAACAAATATTTTTCTATTTTTAAAATAAATGATATGTAAATGCAATGAAATACTCTACAACTCCCAGACCCTGTAGAAAATATTAGACAACAGCTAAGAAAGACACTTAGATAAAAGAGATCTAATGCACTAATACCAAAACAAAAAGGGAAAAGACGACAAGAACCACTTCTAACTAAAAAGAAAATAAGAAGGGTCTCTGGTCAGAAACAAAGGTAGTAGACAGACACCAATAGCACCCATGGAGACGCAACAACATTCAAAGTTCACGTAGAACCTCTCAAACATACAAAACACATTCAAAAAATAATCATACATGACTGTTTGCAGAAAACCTGCGTGTATATGCGGCTGCGGCAGACAAAACCTACGTGTATACATAGCTGTGAGGCAAAACCCTGCGTATAAGAAAAGAAAGGGGGTAAAATGATAGGCTAAGAACAAAATTACTTCAACAAGACACTAATGATAAAACATACTTCTGGACCCGACAAAAAAACACAGAGAAGCGGAGAGAAATTCAAGCACATTGTGCACCCATTCCCCAAAGAAAAACAAGGAACCTCCCTAGCAGAGTTGCCAATTCTGTTACAGAGAGAAACTTCCTATGGCTTGGGGTAGACCACAACAGACTGAATGACACTAGAAATAAATACATTCCAATGTGTAAGAGAAACAAATGTTACTAACACTAAGGAATATGAAGCGTACCTTATTCTGGACGGTTGATGTAGATCACCAATGATATTTTCCAACATGCTTGTGTTAGGCCTACTCTAGCATATATAAAACCATCATGTATAATAAAATATAACTAAATCCATGGATAAAATATCCATAGTTATACACATGCAATGGACGAGAAATTGATATTTCTATTAATAATCAACAGAGATAAAACAGTGACAAACTATGTCAGCACCTTGTCGAAACGAAGAAACCAAGTCCTCCACCTGGGCCTCCACCACTTCAATCCTCCATCTCAATGAAAATATTGGGAAGAGCAGAAATGTGTGCTCCAAAGGGACAAAGGGAAGAAGACTCAAGCATAAACAAGTGAGGCAACAATGAACTATACTTTATCTCCAAAATTCTCCTCCTTTAATGCATCCAAGAGGCTCAATATATAGCCCTCTAATGAACAATGGAGAGTCGAGTCGGAGCATTTTTCAAGCATATGGAGGCCAAGACTGAAGTTATTCGGGACTCATTTAGGAAAAGTCCAAAAAAAATTGTTCTCATGTGCATTTCCCAATGTACGCAGGTATTAGCTTAAAAGATGCATGTACACGCGGGTATTAGATTAAAAGTCACATATACAAATAAACATGTGTTTTTTAAGGGTTTTCTTGGATCATCAAAGTATAACTTGAGCAAGGGGGGTCCAAGGAGTCTGCAGAGGGACATGGAAGGCCATAAAGGTGTGATCTACCATTTGTGGTAAAATTAGCTATAACAAAGGGGATCATTAGAGGAATTTTCGGGTCTAAAATGGGCCTCCTAAGGAAAATAATAAAATAATAGTTAAAATAATAAAATAATATTAATTAATTTTGGAGGAAGAAAGAAAAAAACTACTTTTTGTGTTCGTATTTTCGACATATCTCCCTGTGTTTTTACTCAAATTTCGATCGGGAGAGCTCTTTGGATGTGGAATTTGATTCCGCATCCAACAAGTACCCACACTGCATACTTTTGACGGACCCTGCTACCCCAAAAACAAGAAATACCTGAAAAAACATGATGATGATGTCATCATCACATTTTTTCAGGGATTTCTTGTTTTTGGGGTAGCAGGGTCTGTCAAAAGTATGCAGTGTGGGTACTCGTTGGATGCAGAATCAAATTCTGCATCCAACGAGCTCTCCCGATCGAAATTTGAGTAAAAACACAATGAGATATGTCGAAAATACGAACAAAAAAAGTAGTTTTTTTTAATGACAAATATGCCAATTCAACCATTATGATTGACTTATTTTATTGAAATTCTATTGGTTCTTGAATTCCAACTCACAAAAACTTATTTTGGCACGTTTTCTTATAAGGCCCATTTTAGACCCCAAATTTCCTCTAATGATTGGAATAATTTTTATGGTTAGAACCATTGGTACATAATGATAAACTGATCAATGGTAACAATTTTTCCATTATGTGGAAACTTAATGGTATGAAAGGTTGATGATAATAACAAATTATAATCAAGTGGAGTGTCGACCACTTCGACTTCTATCATGATTGTTTTTCCCTCTAGCCTTACTAAAAGAGTCGATAATATTCTATAAGAAACTACCTCATGTCACCCAATAGTCTTCCAGCACAATAAAGACATCAAGCAAGTTGAGGCACCCTCATCAACAATAGTATGATGTATCTTGGACTTACCATATATCACTTATATATAGAAATCCACATTGTGGGGTAAATAAGGCTTCCAATTATCACAATCGAAAGCCATAACCTCACTATATGCAAGATTAAATGCTCTTAATGCTAAGAGAAAGTTTCATCGTTGGGTTGGACAACTTTGTAGAACCTCAATATTGGACATTGCACAAATATCTTGTGTCAAGTCCTCCACTATGATACAGTTCTGGGTAGCACATGCATTAGGATTATGTGCAACCTTCTTTAGAACACCTTTCGGTATTCTAGGCATAGTTTCATTAGCTTGCTTCTCTATGTGCAATGAAGGGTTTATCTCAAATTCAGAGGTTTCCTTACCTCTATATCCATACATAATTGTATCATAATATTTACTTCTAGTATGAAGGTTAACGTCTTGCTCACATATCAAAATGTGACCTTGGCCAATACTACCCCCTTAAGAGGAGGAACCCTGATTTCACCCTTACGAGGATCTGTAGAAATCATCAATTGTTGCAATTGAGGAAATGGATTATTCAAGACAGTAGGTTTGGTAGACCGCTCACGTTAGGCTAAAAATTTCTAATCCATTTCCATATTGAGGAACTTATAGGTTAAATGATCATCCTTGCATAACAAGAAGGGGAATCATGTTTTACCCACTTCGTTCTTTTCCCCACCAGCATTATTGGTATTATTTTTACTATAAGCATTATTAGTCCTGTCACATGCCCAAAATTGCAAAAACATTATATGTTTTAAGAGAGATTATGTTATAATTTTATTATAAAGTTTGTAATTAATGACCAAGTGGGGTCGAGGATAATTGCATGTAATTACTGAATATTTTATTAATTAATAAATGAAAGATGAGACAATAGCTTGAGGAGGCTGTTGAATGCGTGTTTTACCGGTCACTTGGTGGAATAGGCTGGGTTGAGAGCATATTGACACTTGGTAGCATCCTCAAACTACTTCTAGATGTTGCAGGAGGAAACTTCCCTATTTTTGTGGTCATGTTCCCCAAGAAAGTGGAACAAGAGCAGGTGGCTCATTAAGTGAAAACTAACCCAAAAGACCTGGTCATGCTAATAAAACTTTCCATTGAATTCAGCTGAGGCTGCTCATTCATTACTTGTAAAAATTCTAAGTGAATTTAGTGCACAAGAAAATTCGATGGAGGGGACTAGCAGAAGTTTTCTTTAAGTGAAAAGTGTTGAAGTTATGAACTAGTGCAGCTAATCTAAGCTGAGTTCATACTGCTACAAGCAGAACAGATTACTGTTGAATACTCAGTAGAGTTTTAGAGGTTTACTAAACCAGTTCTTTCACCGAGTGCTTTCAACCAGGTGGACCAATAGATAGGCTCGGGGATCCTGAGATTTGCAGTTCAGATATCTCCAAGAGTTGGTTGGGAGGAACAGGTTCCTTAAGTTGTTGTCTCCTCTGCTACATTTACAAGTTCTACATATTCTTTCTAATTTATCTATGCATACCTAGGATCAAGAATGAATGAATTTAGGAAATAATATGTTATGTTTCTATTCATTTGTTATTAGAATGATTGAAGGAAATATTTTGATGTGAAAAGATAGACAAATTCTGGATTAGATATGGATTAGGATAAATCATTAGAGTAACTTCAAATTTTACTGATGGATAAAATACGTAACTGTATTTTTCCGCACCTTCAAGAAGGTAGTACTCTAGTATAGTAGGTTAGATTAGATTCTGGTGGTTAAATCAAATGAAAAATGCAGGATTAGGTTTATTACTTTTTACAGATTCTTTGTAAGAATGTTCAAGAGTGCCTTAGTGAGAATGCAACTATTTAAAGAAATTAGATATGATCTAGATCCAAGAAAAGTCTTTTAAAACCAGTACACAGTCTGTGTAATGGTGATCCTATTTACACAGTAAATAAGTCTTTTTCTATAAGCCTAATTATTATAAATTTACATAGTAATTAAAAACATTATAAGAACAGGAAAATAAATAAGTGTAGAAATTCTAAAGCCTTGATGGCATAAGGAATTTCATAAACTGGCTAAGGATCTAGGCACACAATTAACCTCACATAGAATTGTAGAGAATTAGCATAAGGAGAGAAGAAGAAGAATTAATGAACATGCATTAGTGAATGATCAATAAATGATAATTGATATTATTACATAGGTAATACATCCTTATAAAGGAAAAGGGAGTTGCATGAAGACAACTCAAGCTAGCTCATAAAGCAGGCTTACTAATTATGATAAACCCCATAGTTGGCTAAAGCACTTTCCCAATCTACAAAACACCTCACGAATTAGCAATAGCATGTGTGAGTGATGATGAGGGAAGGAAAGACTTGCTAATCCTAGAATATGGAGATAAAATAATGGAGGATGAGTTGGAAACAAAAGCTGCCAGTTTCCTAGTTGACTAGCTTTACCTTATCCATAGAAAAGCAGGATAAAGTAGAAAAAACAGAATAAAGCAGATTCTGCTGTAAAGCCCAGTTACCAATTCTGGATGGCCATAAAGTGGTCAAGATCAACCCAGAATCAGAAATAAATCATTCCTAGGATATAGATGGCAAGTGTTGACTCTAAGGTGCAAGTGGATGCCAACTATCTAAGCTAGTGGGTAGGAAATTAATCAAATAATGATTAATTATTTTATGATGGGTTTATTATATTCCAACAATAAGTAGGAATAACTTAAAGAAACATTAAAATGAGGCTAGTAATCATTACTAATCTAAGTAAAAATCAAACTTTAAATACATTACAAGTAAATATTAAACTCTGTAAAGATTTAAAAATAATTAAAATTTTACAAAACCCTAATTTGGAGAAGCTGTCAAATATGACCTTCATTTTCCTCTCTTTTTCCAGAAGATGGTTAATACAGTTTTACCCATAATTACTTAAAACATAAATTCTTCTTTTATATAAACATGACCTGTCTAAACCCTAATTTGGAGAAGCTGTCAAATATGACCTTCATTTTCCTCTCTTTTTCCAGAAGAGGGTTAATACAGTTTTACCCATAATTACTTAAAACATAAATTCTTCTTTTATACAAACACAATTATCTAATTTATAATACACAGATTTAAATAAGCTTTTCACAGGAACGGTATTAAAACTGTTTGATAAATATAAACTAAGACAATTTAAGTAAAGACCCTTTAAACATTCCAACCTAAGAACACAGTAAAAACTCAGGTTGTATTAATCAACCCTATTTTTAATTATTTCTGAATAATTGTTTTTACTGACAGAGAAAAATTTAAACTCTGTTTTAAAACCAACATTCTGAACTTTTCTCTCTGTTAAACAAAATCAAAAAAAAATTACAAACTTAAACCATAATAAAACCTATTTTAAGTTCTTTAACCATTTATTCATCAATACAAGTATCATAGCAGTAAAAACCTTTCTATTTGAAGATAACTTAAGAATTTAAATTCCTAAACATTACAAGAAAATCCACAGTCTACCATTGACCTCATAGAAACCATAGTTCGTGGCTGATTATAGGAACATCTAACACAGTAAGTCTGTAAAGCCTAAGCTTAATATAAATGTTTTTAAAAAACCCTAACTTAATTTATAAAACCACTGCAATTTCCATGTAAGTTATGGCCTAATGTCCTGTTTACAACAGAAGCCCCGGCTTAAAAGCATGTTCAAAATATTATACCTTGTAAATCAAGCTACGGCCGTGAAGGCCTCATAAAAATTCCATCAAACTACGGCTGCAAGGGTTTCGTACTTTTCGCATCAAAACTTTTCGGTCTCAGCCACATGGCCTTTCTAAACATTCAAAATATTTAATAACCAAAATTGGAGTTGCATCTCAGTGGAATTGTAACAACCAAACTCCATACAACCATTGCACAAGGAACCTCAGGTAGGACCGAGGCTTACCAGGATGAACGCCAACATGGAGCCCTTTCGTGGTGTTTTGCAGTGTCTTCTAACTCGCCACAACAACCAAACTAGAAGCCTACAAAAGTTAAACCATTTGGGTGTTAAGCTCTTTCTTAATTTAAATAACAAAGACAATAAAACACTTTGAATTAGTGGAGAAGGTTTTTAAACTTAAAGAAATTATACCTAGATACTTTCTGACCTCAGCCGTGTAGAAGGAGGCTTAAACAAAACCCTAGCCACTAGATGAAGTAGTTCGAGAAACGAGGAGATCCTCTGTCAAAGAAACCTCAACAAGAATGTTCGAATCAAAAGCTAGGGCCACACCACGATGAACCAAAATCAAGCCCACAGTGTAACACAACAGAGTTCACCACTAAACCCAAGCATGAAGGTAAGCCCTCATAGAGGAAAATAAATGGCGACAAAGGCCTCACATACAGAGTAAAAGCATTGGCGACAATGACCTCACACATAGAAGAAATGTACAGGCAGAGATAAGGAGTGGTATCAAGGCCAATGCGGCCATGAGCCTGTGGCTCTTACTCTCCACAGCAGTAGTAAGAAAGATAGGTAAAATGTGAATTTTTAAGGTTTTTGGGAGACTTGTATGGTTACATTCCAAATTCAAAACCCTAACCAATAATTATCTACTCCGTGGTGTTGAAATATATTTTCGAGTTGTGGATTTTGCACTATAGTTCGAGACCCGTTAGAGCAGCCTGCACACAAATTTGTTTTATAAAAAATTTGGTTAGAAACTTATGAAAATAAATCATTATCTTCTCATTATAAGATGAATATTATAACCATAAAGAATAATGTTGGGAGGTAGTCTTCGCATAAACTAGGGTTTGCATTTATATTTTATAAACCATGTAATGGGTACTAACTTATTCTAAAAGAATCATTAACCTAGTTAACATTATAAATAAACACCTTGGCATAAACTATAAGACTTGTAAAAAGACCTTGTAGAAAATCTATGACATTACATTGGTTAAAAACACTTATATATGTAAGCTTGCAAGTATAGAAAGATTTATAGCTTGATTCTTAATATAAGTATTATAACTTAGCTTTGTTATACAGTAATAATTTTTACATCATATCTCCTTGAGAGATGAAGCCATGTGAAGGCTAGGTTGGATAGATTTTGTAGGAAATGATATTTCATTCCTTATACAAAATAGTAACACTATTTTTTATCGATATAATGTTCATAATATTATATTTCTACCTGGTAAATACTTAAGCAGTTAGTAGTCTGTTTTTCTGCACGAAAGTCATTAGTTCTATATATGAATGTCAAACATTATACCTTATGACTATACCTAGATTTAGGTTTTCCTATTTTACATAACATTTGAATATTGTTGAGACAAATACATATGCTTACAAGAAATTAAATAAAACATAAATATGCAGTTTCAACGATACCTCCTTTATTTTTTATCAAAGCTGTAAATTAAACAAATATACTAGCATTTTATTTTATGCTAGTTGAGATAATAATCTCAATCTGGAAACTGGTTACAAACGTCTTACCTGTAAAGAAGAACTATAAAAGAAGCATCACTTCACTACATTAGCTAAAAACCTAAGTAAGCCTCAGACTTCAACTAAAGTTCCTTCATGTTTACAAACAGTAAAACAAACTTTAGCACATAGTAAACAAACAAATGTTCAGTTCATGTTTATTCCAAACCATAACCTGCTAAATCAAATCCTTAATAATGGTTTATGAAAGCAAATATTTAAGTATTCAGATCTCGCATTTAATAAAGGAATTAGTTTTATTTTAACACCTTATTATGTTATCTGTTAACAGTTAAATGTCCCTCGAAATGGACGATTATAAACATTTAATGTCATAGGAAAAAATTTTAATTTTTACAAGTTTTTGGAGTATTACATGTGGTATCAGAGCACACGTTCAGATACTAGGCCTGAATGCAGCTCAACCTGCATAGACAAATAGTAATTAAATGCATGCATACTGATTATTATTTTCTTTTTGAAATGTTATTACCAGAGAATTTTTCTGAATTAGAACTGCAAGTATGGAAAGACTCGAGGAATATGCAGATGAGGATTCCCCATTTAATGAACAAAGTAATTCTAAAAGAGAACCAGTTCAAGAAGAAATAACTAATAATTCTTCAGAATTATTACAAACTGTTAAAGAATTAAGAACTGAGATGGAAACAGTTAAAAAGGAAAATGAAATCATTCTAAGAGCTCAAGAGGAGCTGAACCAGATACTGATGGAAACTTTTTAGAGTGAAGAAAAAGATAAATAGATAGGATCTGAAGATATGACCTACCAATACAAAAGTAAAAAGTCTAAACGGTCTAAAATTGAAAGTAGCTCATCCTCTGAAATTTATGGTGATTCACATAGGAAAAATCGTAAGTACACTAGTGATAGTAGTGAATATAATTATCATTCAAGAAAAATAAAATTTAAGCCTTATGAATAAATTTGAAGATAATTTAAGAAGATAAAACCACCCACTTTCAATGGTGAAACTGAGAAAGGAGAAGAAGCTGAATCATGGCTGTCTGGAATGAAGAAGTATTTCCAAATTTATAATTACTCTAACCAGCTAAAAGCAAGGATGGACATTTACAACTTAACTGGGAAGGCAGATATTTGGTGGCAGGATTTAAAACAAGTAAAAGGTATTAGGGAAAAGAACATAAGAAAAAATTTAAAAAGAATTTTTGTCAGAACAGTACTATGAAGAGCGAGCTAAGGAATTTTATGAACTAAAGCTGGGAACAATGAACATGAAAGAATTAAACAGTAAATTTTTAATTTTTCTACGTTACGTGCCTTACATTGTGGATGAGAAGCCTAAGGTACAACAGTTTCTAAGTTGTTTACCTTTTCACATCAAAGAAATAATCGAATATGATAATCCAAAAACCTTAGAGGAGGCTATGCGAAAGGAAAAAAATTTCTATGAGCAGAACCGCAAAAAGGAAAGCATGTCAAACTAGAAGGCTAAGAGGTCTAATAATTTTGAACAGAAGAAGAAGGGTTTTGTACCTAACCGCAATTTTAGGAATAATAACACACATAATTTTCTTAATAATAATTTCCAAGGAAATAAAGGTAATTCACAGTTAAACCATAATGGCCCTAGGAATAAAGAACCTGCTAAGAATCACAGCAATTACATTAAGACTAATGAACGTAAAGAACCAGTAAAGTGTTGGGAGTGTAATTATCCTCATTATGCATTAGTCTGCGCAAATAGAAAGAAGACTGTTAGCAACATACATATGGTGTAGGAGGAGATGATTGTTGGTGACTTAGGAAGGACAATGCCCAAGATCAACATGGCACTGGAAAACAGGCAGGCGGATTATCAAACTTCCATGGTGGAAGTAGAAGGTAAGCTGAATCAAACACCCATTTATATCTTAATTGACCCAAGGGCTAGCCTGAGTTATATTTCTCCTGATTTAGTAGAAAAGTTATCAGTAGAAAAGTTTGCAAAGTCATTTAGTTCAACTAGCTACTGGAGCAAAAAGAAAAGTGATTAGTTTTGTAAAAGATTGTATTGTAAGTATGGATCAGTTTGAAACCTATGTGAAGCTAAATGTACTTCCTTTAGGCTCTTTTGACATGTTAATTGGTATGGACTGGTTAGAACAGCATAGATTAGTTTTGAACTGTTTCGATAAAACTTTTACTTGCATAAATAATGAAGGAGAAACGGTAACTATAACAGGAATCCCTAGGAAAACAACTATCAGACAAATCTCTCCTTTGCAATTAAAGAGAGTTGTTCGGAAGGGTTGTAAAGCCTTTGTTGTAACTATAATTAAAGAAGAACATACTAATAATGAAGATAAACAAAAACTGGAAGATATTCCAATCCTGAGGGAGTATTCGGATGTATTTCCAGAAGAAATTCTGGGACTGCCTTTGAAAAGGGAGTTAGACTTCACTATTGAGTTGGTACCTGGTGCAGTGCCCAGCTCAAAATCCCCTTATCAGATGAATATATTGGAAATAAATGAATTAAAATCACAGTTAAAGGAACTTATTGATAAGAAGTATATAAGACCCAACGTGTCTCCTTGGGGAGCACCTATTATTTTCGTTAAAAAGGATGGTACTCTATGCTTATGCATTGATTACCGTCAACTTAATAAAATGACCATTAAGAATAGACACCCATTGCCCCACGTACTATGATCTATTTGATCAGCTGCATGGAGAAACTGTATTTTCAAAGATTGATTTACGATCTGGTTATCACCAGGTCCGAATCAAAGATGAAGACATTTTTAAAACAGCTTTTAGGACCAGATATGATCATTATGAGTTTGTTGTTATGCCATTTGGGCTTACTAATGCCCCAGTTGTCTTCATGTGCTTAATGAATAGTGTATTGCATAAGTACCTTGATAAATTTGTGGTGGTATTCATTGATGACATTCTAATTTATTATAAGTCTAAAGAAGAACACGAGGAGCACTTAAAAATTGTTTTACAAGAATTACGAAAACATTAGCTTTATGCTAAATTTAGTAAGTGTGATTTATTTAAGGATAAAATATAGTACTTGGGCCATGTAGTAACTAAAGAAGGGATCTTAGTTGATCCAGAGAAGATGAAAGCAATTGAAGAATGGCCAGTCCCAAATGACGTGACTAACATACGGTCATTCATCAGGATTACTGGCTACTATCGAAGATTCATTGAAGGGTTCTTAAGAATTGTGAATCCTATAACTTCTTTACAGAAGAAAAGGAAGAAATTCGAGTGGAATCAAAAGTGTGAAGAAAGTTTTAGAAAGTTAAAAAAATTACTAACCACTGCACCAATATTAATAATTGTTGATCCTAATAAATACTTTGTAGTATGCACTGACACATGTAATGACGGTCTAGGTGGATTTTTAACTCAAGAAGCCACATAATTGCATATGAGTCTAGGAAGCTTAAGATTCATGAGAAAACTACGCAACCTACAATTTAGAGTTGGATTTCGTCATACATGCTTTGAAGATGTGGTGTCATCACTTAATTGGAAGAAAATTTATGTTAATGACAAATAATAAAGGATTAAAATAATTGTTGGATCAACCTAACTTAAACGCAAGGCAAGCTAGGTGGCTAGCTTTCCTTAGCGAGTATGATTTCGAGATCCAACATATTAAGGGAAAAGAAAATAAAGTTGTTGACGCTCTAAGTAGAAATGCAAGGATGAATTTTATAGCAGTAGTCAGCACTTATAAAACAGATTTAGAAGAACAGTTAAATGAAGGAGTAAAATTGGCTGAGAATTATCAGAAATTACAAGCAAAAGTATCAGAAAATTTAATTGAAAGTTTAAGTACAGGGTATAGTCTAAATGAAAAAGGACTAATACTATATAAAAACAGGTTGTGTATACCTAATGTACCTAAAATTAAGCTATAGATTTTAAATGAAATTCATAAGACTCCTTACTCAGGACATCCTGGTTATCAGAAGACTATAACCATGTTACAGAAGGATTATTTTTTTCCAAACATGAAGAATGAACTGGTAGATTACATTTCCAAGTGTTTTGAATTTCAACAAGTTAAGAGTGAACACCAGCATCCAGCCAGTTTACTACAGCCATTACCCATCCCTAGCTAGAAATGGGAAATAATCAGTCTTGATTTTATTACAAGTCTACCTAGAAATCAGAATCTGAATGACTCAATAATGGTAGTCGTTGTTAAATTTAATAAAGAAGCTCATTTTATACCTGTAAAGACCACTTACAAGGCTGCTAATATTGCTGATATATTCATGAAACAAATATTACGTTTACATGGGATACCGAAAGTCATAATTTCAGACAGAAACCCTAAGTTTACGGGCAATTTCTGGAAGTCTTTATTTAAAGGCCTGAATACTACTTTAAATTTCAGTACCTCTTTTCATCCCCAAACGGATGGATATACTGAAAGGGTGAATCAAGTCTTGGAAGATATGCTCAAGATGTATGTTAAGGAACAACTAAGTAAATGGGAAGATTACTTACACCTGGTAGAGTTTGCTTACAACAATCACTACCAAGCTTCATCAAGATATAGTCCATTTGAAATTTTGTATGGCAGAAAGTGCAATACCCCCATCTCGTGGAGTAACCCAATTGACAGGTTAGTATTAGGACCTGAACTACTAAAGGAAATGGAGTTAATTGTAAAACAAGTGCAAGGTAACTTAAAAGTTGCGCAAGACAGACAGAAAAGTCAAGCAGATCTTAAACAAACTTAGAAAGAGTTTCAGGTGGGTGAACATGGCTTTATAAAGGTAAGGCCTAAAAATATTTCTTTGAGATTAGGAAGTTTTGCCAAGTTGGCACCTCGATATTGTGGACCTTTTGAGATACTGTCCAGAATGGGATAGGTGGAATATCAATTGGCTTTACCGCCGAATTTGAAGGTTCATAATGTTTTTCATATCTTTGTGTTAAAAAAATATGTACATGATGCTACTAATGTTATAAATTGGAATGATGTGCAGGTGGAACCCGAAGGAGATTTTCTGGTGGAACCAAAATGTATCCTCGAAATGAGGGAGATCTTGCTTTGAAATTGCACCATTGGTCAGGTGAAGGTGCAATGGAAGCACCTTAGTCTAGAAGAAGCCACCTAGGAATTGGAGAGTCATATGTGGGCCGCGTATCCAATTCCATTCTAGGAAAATTATGAGGATGAAGAATAAATAACATCGAGGATGATGGTATATTTAAGGGGGTGTGTATGTCACATGCTCCAAATTGCAAAAACGTTTTATGTTTTAAGAAACATTATGTTATAATTTTATTATAAATTTTGTAATTAATGACCAACTAGGGTCAAGGATAATTACATGTAATTACTGAATATTTTATTAATTAATAAATGAAATATGAGACAATGGCTTAAGGAGGCTGTTAAATGAGTGTTTTACTGGTCACTTGGTGGAATAGGTTGGAATGAGAGCAGATCGACACTTGCAAGCATCCTCAAACTACTTCTAGTTGTTGCAACAGGAAACTTCCCTATTTTTGTGGTCATGTTCCCCAAGAGAGTGGAACAAGAGTAGGTAGCTCATTAAGTGAAAACTGACCCAAAAGACCTAGGCATGCTAATAAAACTTCCCATTGAATTCAGCTGAGGCTGCTCATTCATTACTTGCGAAAATTCTGAGTGAATTTAGTGCACAAGAAAATTCGATGGAGGGGACTAGCATAAGTTTTCTTTGAGTGAAAAGTGTTGAAGTTCTGAAGTAGTACAGTTAATCTAAGATGAGTTCATACTGCTACAAGCAGAACAGATTATTACTGAATACTCAGTAGAGTTGCAGAGGTTTACTAAACCAGTTCTTTCACCTAGTGCTTTCAACCAGGTGGACCAGTAGACAGGCTCGGGGGTCCTAAGATTTGCAGTTCAGCTATCTCCAGGATTTGGTTGGGAGGAATAGGTTCCTTAAGTTGTTGTAGCCTCTGCTACATTTCTAGGTTCTACGTATTCTTTCTAATTTATCTAGGCATACTTAGGATCAAGAATGAATGAGTTTAGGAAATAATATGTTATGTTTATGTTCATTTGTTATTAGAATGATTGAAGGAAATTGTTTACTGTGAAAAGATAGACAAATTCTGGATTAGATATAGATTAGGATAAATGATTAGAGTAACTTCAAATTTTACTGATGGATAAAATACCTAATTGTATTTTTCCACACCTTCAAGAAGGTAGTACTCTAGTACAGTAGGTTAGATTAGATTCCGATGGTTAAATCAAATGAAAAATGCAGGATTAGGTTTATTACTTTTACAAATTCTTTGTAAGAATGTTCAGGAGTGCCTTAGTGAGAATTCACACGTTTAAAGAAATTAGATATGGTCTAGATCCAAGAAAGGTCTTTTAAAACCAATACACACTCTGTGTAATGGTGATCCTATTTACACTGTAAATAAGTCTTTTTCTATAAGCCTAATTATTATAAATTTACATAGTAATTAAAAACATTATAAAAACAGGAAAATAAAGAAGTAGGAATAACTTAAAGAAACAGTAAAATGAGGCTAGTAATCATTACTAATCTAGGTAAAAATCAAACTTTAAATACATGACAAGTAAATATTAAACTCTGTAAATATTTAAAAATAATTAAAAATTTACACAACCCTAATTTGGAGAAAGTGTCAAATATGACCTTCATTTTCCTCTCTTTTTCCAGAAGAGGGTTAATACACTTTTACCCATAATTACTTAAAACATAAATTCTTCTTTTATTCAAACACAATTATATAATTTATAATACACATATTTAAATAAGCTTTTCACAAGAACAGTATTAAAAATGTTTGATAAATATAAACTAAGACAATTTAAGTAAAGACCCTTTAAACATTCCAACCCAAGAACACAGTAATCAACCCTATTTTTAGTTATTTCTCAATAATTGTTTTTACTCACAGATAAAAATTTAAACTCTGTTTTAAAACCAACATTCTGAACTTTTCCCTCTGTTAAACAAAATAAAATAAATAAAACCTCTTTTAATTTCTTTAACCATTTATTCATCAATACAAGTATCATAGCAGTAAAAACATTTCTATTAAGATAACTTAAGAATTTAAATTCCTAAACATTACTAGAAACTCCACAGTATTCCATCGACCTCATAGAAGCCATAGTTCGTGGTCGATTACAGGAATAGCTAACATAGTAAGTCTGTAAATCCTAAGATTAATATAAATATTTTTAAAACACCCTAACTTAATTTATAAAACCAGTGCAGTTTCCATACAAGTTACGGCATAATGGCCTGTTTACAACAGAAGTCACGGCTTAAAATCCTGTTCAAAATATTATACCCTATAAATTAAGCTATGGCCATGAAGGCCTCATAAGAATTCCATCAAACTACGGACACAAGGGTTTCATACTTTTCGCATCAAAACTTTTTGGTCTCAGCCACATGGCCTTTCTAAACATTCAAAATATTTCATAACCAAAACTGGAGCTACATATTGGTGGAATTGTAACAACCAAAATCCATACAACCATCGCAGAAGGAACCTCAGGTAGGACCAAGGATTACCAGGATGAACGCCAATGTGGAGCCCTTTCGTGGTGTTTTGCAGTGTCTTCTAACTCGCCACAGCAACCAAATTGGAATCCTACACAAGTTAAACCATTTGGGCCTTAAGTTCTTTATTAATTCAAATAAAAAAGACAATAAAACACTTTGAATTAGTGCAGAAGGTTTTTAAACTTAAAGAAATTATACCTAGATAGTTTCTAACCTCAACTGCGTAGAAGGAGACTTAAAAAAAACTCTAGCCACTAGATGAAGTAGGTCTAGCAACGAGGAGATCCTCTGTCAAAGAAACCTCAACGAGAATGTTCAAATCAAAAGGCAGGGCCACACCACGATGGACCAAAATCAATCCCACACTGTAACACAACAGAGTTCACCACTGAACCCAAGCACGAAGGTAAGCCCTCACAGAGGCAAAGAAATGGCGACAAAGGCCTCACATACAGAGTAAAATCATTAGCAAAAATGACCTCACACATAGAATAAATGTACAGGAAAAGATAAGGAGTGGTATCAAGGCATATGCGACCATGAGCGTGTGGATCTTACTCTCCACAGCAGTAGTAAGAAAGATAGGTAAAATGTGAATTTTTAGGGTTTTTGGGAGACTTATATGGTTACGTTCCAAATTCAAAACCATAACCAATAATTATCTACCACGTGGAGTTGAAATATATTTTCGAGTTGTGGGTTTTGCACTATAGTTCGAAACCCATTGGAGTAGCCTGCACACAAATTTGTTTTATAAAAAATTTGGTTAGAAACTTATGCAAATAAATCAATATCTTCTCATTATAAGATGCATATTATAACCATAAATAATAATGTTGGGAGGTATTCTTCGCATAAACTAGGGTTTTCATTTATATTTTATAAACCATATAATGGGTACTAACTTATTGTACTGAGAATCATTAACCTGGTTAACATTATAAATAATTATATTGTCATAAACTATAGGACTTGTAAAAAGAACTTGTAGAAAGTCTATGACATTACATTGGTTAAAAACACTTATATATGTAAGATTGCAAGTATAGAAAGATTTATAGCTTGAATCTTAATATAAGTATTATAACTTAGCTTTGTTATAGAGTAATAATTTTTACATCATATCTCCTTGAGAGATGAAGTCATGAGAAGGCTAGGTTGGATAGATTTTGTAGGAAATGATCTTTCATTCCATACACAAAATAGTAACACTATTGTTTATTGATATAATGTTCATAATATTATATTTCTACTTGGTAAAAACTTAAGCAGTTAGTAGTCTGTTTTCTGCACGAAAGTCATTAGTTCTATATATGAATGTCAAACGTTATACCTTATGACTATACCTAGATTTAGGTTTTCCTATTTTACGTAACATTTGAATATTGTTGAGACAAATACATATGCTTACAAGAGATTATATAAAACGTAAATATGCAATTTCAACGATACCTCCTTTATTTTTTATCAAAGCTGTAAATTAAACAAATATACTAGCATTTTATTTTATGCTAGTTGAGATAATAATCTCGATCCGGAAACTGGTTACAAATGTCTTACCTATAAAAAAGACTTGTAAAAGAAGCATCACTTCACTGCATTAGATAAAAAGCTAAGTATGCCTCGGACTTCAATTGAAGTTCCTTCATGTTTACAAAGAGTAAAACAAACTTTAGCACATAGTAAACAAACAATTTTTCAGTTCATGTTTATTCCAAACCATAACCTGCTAAATCAAATCCTTAATAATGGTTTATGAAAGCAAATATTTAAGTATGCAGATCTAGCATTTAATAAAGGAATTAGTTTTATTTTAAAACCTTATTATGTTAACTGTTAACAGCTAAATGTCCCTCAGAGTGGACGATTATAAACATTTAATGTCATAGGAAAAAATTTTAATTTTTACGAATTTTTGGAGTATTACAGGTCCCCTTGTTCCCATATTTCTTATTCTTATTATTTTTCCATACGAGTTATTGGTTTCCCTTAGAATTGCATGTTTGTACTAACATAACATTTGTGAGAGGGTTTGGACTTGGGTTGTGTGTGTTGTTTGGGGTAGCTGCCAATGAATTTTGAACAATAAGGTGTGTGCCCTGGATAATTGCAGCACTAAACACTAAACCAATCACACCATCGGCATGTGGTCTAGCCACTAGCTTGGTCAAATTAACCTCTCCTCGAGGAGCATTAGGAAAAATTTCATAAAGCATTCTAAACCAAGAATAAAATTATAAGTCTAGTTTTTTGGATTTGATAATACCTTGCTTCTCAATCCACACCCCTAGGAGGGATACATATTTCATAGTGAAAAGTTGCAAAGACTTAATGAACCAATAAATTAAAAACTCATTAGGAATTTGAGCTTTAATCAAACTATGTCTCGTATGCCATTCATGAATGTCGTCAAAGATGTGGGTGGAATTATCTTGACAAAGCGAAGTCAACAATTTAGTAATAATATCATAATGAATAAGAAGCTGAAAATGATTAATGAAATTCATTGCAGCAGTATTAAATGTTTGGAAAGAAGTGCATGGAAACTCAATCTACAATTTTGTTTCCATCCCTATGAGAGTCTGCTGGAAAATTTGTAATCTAATAGAATCATTCATCAAAGAATTGGAGGAGCACTAGAGATCAAAAGTCATCACATGGTTCGCTAGATATTCCTTCGGTGTCTTCCAAATTTTGGGATATTTGAAGGTAACTCAATAGGGACTGGTGGCCAACTAAGATTATGTAAAACTAGATCATTGGTTAACTTAGTTAAGTCAATAAAATTCAATGTGTCCAAGAAAGGAAACTTCATTTGAGCTAAAGAGTGTAGGATCAAGAGCATTGGCATCCCACTGAGTCATGTTGACATTAGGTAGTCCTGGAGTGTTTAAATTTCCAAGATTAATTAAAATCATATTATACTACCCAAAATTCTGACCATACTAAGGTCGTGTGTATGGTTGAGTAAAAGCCTCCAAAAGTACCTCCCATCCCTTTGAGAGGTTGGTTACTTCATAAAGTATTTATTATCATCGGGTTAACCATGCTTGAACTTCCCAAACTAGAAGAAGGTATATTTCCATATGGATAATTATTCTCCAAGGGAAGTATAACACTAATTCCCCTAATCCAAATATACCACTATGTGGGATTTTAGATACAAGGGGAGTACTAGTACCCATGCATCCCAATGACTAGAAAGGAAAGCTTATTTGAGGTAGGATAAAACTAACAGCAACTCCAGAGATAGGGGATGGGTTAGGAATGGACATTTATCCACTAAAATGTGGGAGATTATGGAGGGGTATTGATGGACCACTACTTGAAGCAGTAGTAAAAGTAGATATAAGAGGAAGTGAAGTAAGAATGCACTAGAAACTAGTAAAATTCATCCTAAAGGAGAAGGTATTTGTACTTTGTGGACCATATGTAGGTACTCTAGTAAGAATCATCAAAGATGGTGGAGTCCATCCAAAACCTACAACAGATGATGAATTCACACTAACTTCGCCTATAGGAGTAGTATTAACAGAGGGAGTTACCTACCTAGTACCAGATAGTTATCCAATGTTCTCCATATGATCCCACAAGGATAACAAATCACTCAGCCCAGGAATATCAAACTCAAATATTTCACTAAAACTAGGATTCTACAATGGGTTCAAAAATATTAAGGGATCTATGAGATCCTCAATAGAGGGAAGATATAATTTCTCCTCTAGATGAGAAGAAACAATTGGGGGAGAGTTATCTAACTAACCATTAGTGTCACTAAAATTTACTCCTTCAGATGAGGATTCATATTCAATAGGACTAGGGATGTTTTCTTATGTTTCTTGTTCAACACTGGGTTCATGGTTGTTGAGCCTCATTTTGTTATCATTTTTTGCGATTAAATAACACATTTTAATACATATTTTATTGTCTTTAGTATATTTTATGTCATGCAGATCGTCATTTCGGCACAAGGTAAGAACAAATTTGATGTTATTATAACTTTGGTTATTAATATCATTTTTATGATTTTATTAACTCAAAAGTATATTATTTAAAGCATATTTAATGTATTGTTCGATATGTATATTTGTTTGCAGATTTTATAGTTCGTTTGGGCAAATTAAACACCAAAACGCATTCAGCCTTCTTTTTGCACCATATGTCCAGCTTGGCGTTCAGTTCATCATCCAGCCATCGCATGAAATTCACTAGTGGTTTTCCATGTTTTCCCTAGATCAACGCACCATATGTCCAGTTCACGGCTCATTTTTCTGCTCAGCTCACCCATCAGCCTGTGCACTGTCCATAATCGGTTTTGAGCATTAAAACATGAAACAGCCTACAATCGAACTGATCATCCACTCGTATGGGTAATCTCTATGTTGGACCGATGCATTTAACTTGTGCTCTAGAAGGATCGCCACCTAGCTGCTCACTATCCGCGCATTCAAAGGGAGGGACATTTGTTCGTTACTCGCGGCCTCCTCTATTTTAATATCAAACTATCACAATCCTGTGCATTTAAGGGATAGAACAGCCTGCATTCTGGAAGACTTCCTGTGTCGCTGCCCTTGCTCTCCACAACACCATCAGTCAACACGCTCCCGCTGATGAGGGACTTGCGTTCTAAAAGCCCACTGTTGTGTACAAGCCTGTGTTCAACACCAGTCCATCCTCCACGCTAAGGAAGGGATCATCACCACATCAAGCATGTTAAGGGAAGCCTGTTCATGCTAAAGAAGAAGCAGACTCTCCACATCACGCCACGATCACGCTGAAGGAAGAACCAGACTATGCGTTGGCATGAAATCAATTATGTGCTTTAAATATTGACTAAAATTATAGAGTAGTCGACCTTTGCAGGTCGACTTGCTCATATTTCATGTAAACTATATATAGCAGTCTCTGAATACAGAGTAGAGTTAGTCAGAGTTAGTTAGTTAGTCAAGAGAGTTAGAGAAGTAGTTCATAGACACTGTAATTCTATTTCGGAGTTTGAATAAAGAGTTGTATGCATTGCTGTTGAATATTTCGTTTGAGTAGGACTTAGCAGGCTTCACCCCTAATTGTTGAGAGGGACCCTCGTCAACCAGAGGTTCATTTCTTTGTTTAATTTAGTTCTTTCTTTTCAGTTTTAGCTAGTCTAGTTTAATTTCCAGTTTGTTTTCATTAGATAATAGTAAATGCTATTTTATTTCATTTCCTGTAATGCATTAGCTTAGTTTTTTATTTCAGCAATTAAATAAGTAGATGAACGCATAGCTTTGCTTTCAGTCATTTGTTTCCAGTCATTTGCTTTCAGTTATTTACCTGTAGTTAGTTTATTTACAGTCATTTCATTCCAGTATTGTTTTTAGTTTTTTATTTCCAAACATATAAAATAGTTTGCTTTCATTTGAATTTAGTCTTATTTATTTATTTATTTCATATTATGAATTTGTTTATATAAAATAGTTTGCTTTCATCTAGATTCGGTTCTTTTTAATTATTTCTTTCCATGAATTTGCTTAAGTTAATTTCCAGTTTGTTTAAATTAATTTTCAACTTACTAATTAGTTTAATATGCAATGCTTTCCTTTTCTTTAAGAGTTAATTTGAAGTTAATTTGCTGATTAAATAGGTTTGTTTATCAATTCCATGCATTAGGTTTAGAACTGCATGACTTCAGCTGAAGAATTAGTTCATTTAGGTTAGTTTTTATCATTTTCAACTGTACGGACTTCCATTCGGACCGTCTGTCCAGTCTGCCATCCAGTCACCCTTTACATACCTATTGTTCAGTCTGTCATTTAACCCTCGATTCTATTTTTACTATTTTTTTATGTATTTTCAAATTATTTCTAGTTCTGTTTTGTCAATATTTGGATTATGTTTGTAGTTGGTCATTTTATTTAAGCAATTCGCTTAAAGTTTGACTGTTTTAGGTTATTGATTAAGGTTTTATTATTTTTCTTTTATTTTCTTTTCTTCTTAAATTAAATATAGATTAAGTTGTTCTTATTTCTTGAATATTAAACACTGATTTCATTTTACTATTGTTTTATGTCATAAGTTATCTTTGTTTGTTTATAGAGTTTAGGGTTAGATGTATTATTTTTAAGAGGAAGTTATATTATTTATAGTCATAGTAATCATTCTTGTTTTTGGTATGTATAAATTGAGGAATAGAGTTTAAATATCTTTATTAAGTTTTCTACTTGCTTCTTTTAAAGTTTTACTTATTAAGTTTTCTACGTGCTTTTTCAGTTTTCTACTTCTATAAGATAAGTTGTCTTTTTACCCCAGCCTTCCACTTAAGGAGTAGTTAGTTGGTTATTTGTTAGTTTAGTTGTTATAATTATTTTTATGTATGAGTTAGTGTTTGAAGTTATAATTATTATTGTGTATATCTTTCTTTTTATTAGTTGTTTAAATTTGATACTCCGGTCCAGTCCAATTATCCAAATAGTCTTAGGAGTTTGACTCGGCTTTTCATTTTGAAATATCTTTTGATCTTTTGTTTATTAGAATATCTCCACAACACCCTAGGATCCTTTTAACCTTTGCATATATTTTGTATCAACTCTAAGCTTACAACCCCGGTTGATAATTAAATATTAGTTGTATTTAAGATAGTAAAACACACCCAACATTTTTGGCACCATTGCAGGGGAGTTGTTTTATAAGGTAGAATAAATAGGGTTCCTTTATGAAGTTTAGATAGATAGATAGATTAATTTTATATTACACAACAAGAGGGAGGGGAGAACAATAAGACGCAAAGACGACTTCACTACGAAATTCCCAGAATTTCCATGGTGTAACAGCCAGACGCATCCACTATAGTGGGGTGCCCCAAATCCTTGTTGTTCCTTTGTTTTTTTTGTAACTGTATTATTTTATGCATTTTTCATATACTTGTTTTTCTTTTTAGTACTAGTGCATATGTTATAATAGGTGTCCCTAAACCTAGCAACAATAGTAATAGCATAAGTTTCCTTTAATTTATTTTTCTTTTCATGAACAGACTCAGAGATCCTCAAGGTATATTTATTAAGGTAGGAAAATCTATCGACGTTTCTGCTAACGTTTAGGGGACGTAATACCCCAACTACTAAGTCACTAGAAAGGTATCGAAAAGCACCTGAAGGGAGTAATTCTGCATGGAAACCTAAAGAAATTCTTCCAATAGATCTTACTAAGGGAACCATACACTAGTACAAAATGAGGAATTAGCTACTAAGTGACTAAAAATTCTAGTCACCACAGGTTTTCCAAGTGATTTACTACTAAATATGAGCAATTTTGATTGACTCAACTATAAACGACTAAAATTAACGACTAATTTAGTCACCAGTTAACAAATATGACTAGATAATAAGTGACTGAGTTAAAAATGACTAAAATAAATGACTAATTTAGTCACGACATAAAAAATAACTAGCTAGAATAATATGAATTAGTCATTTATGTTAGTCATTTTTAATTGTGTCATGAAAAATTGCAAATTTGGCAATAAAGTGTAATTTTTGTAAGTTTTCTACCTTCTATTAGTAATAATATTAGTGTCATGCACCTCGATCTTCAGAGATCCAACAAATCAATTGCATGAACTTTTAGCCTTATGGGGGCTTTTATGGTTTGCAAAAATAAAATAATTCTCTAGCTTTCTATTTTTGGCGAATCAAAGGTCATGATAATTGATTGGGCCAGAGGTCTCACAAGGTTGCAGTCACTGAGTTATATATGATTGTTGGTTGAAAAGGATTGGGCTCCTAAAGAATTGTTTTCTTTCTTTACCCTTCAGGCACCTATACAGGGAGTTCAATTCTGACGCAGACCTACGTCTTTGTTGAATACTTAGGCTAAGAGGACTAGATTTACAAGTAATTTGTCTGAATCTAAGAAGATGCTTGAAGACACATCTAAGAAGAGTAAATGGAATTGGAATTCAGGAAATTCTAAACATGGTGATGAGATTGGTGTCAGTGGATAGAAATTGAAACTCACAAATATTGGTATTGAGCTTCACGTTGGGTCTCCACTTCCTTCAAAATGACATCAATGTTTAGACCTTCAGGTTTGCTATGTGTTTTTCTTGATTATCTATTGTGTTTTTTTTCTATTCATGTTTTTTTTCTTTGTTGTGGATGTGGTGGAGATGAAATGGCTAGATTATAATTCCCTTACAGTAACAGAGGAATGCTACACCTGCAGATGAACTATAATAGGCCATAAGGATCAAATATATTATTGGATATCCTACGATTTTCACAAGTTGCATCCCCGAAAATAGGTCAGACCTACCCAGGTTCATAATAATATTGCTATGTTTACAGATAAAACTTAGGAACTAGCAATTCAAGGGTTGGTAGACCAAAAATGTTGTGTATAGGATTTCAGACTAAAGGTTATAATATCTAAGAATTTCCTCGCTTCAAGGTTCAAGGGAGGGACCTGGACTCTTTACTTTCCCTACGGGACCCCTTCCAGAAACACATACGAGAGGAGTTGTACAAGTCTTTACCTGTTGTTGCACCTCTTTTTTTGTAGTAAAGTATAATGCTTTCCCAAATACTAAAATTGCGTAATCTGCTTAATATTGTTATATTTGTAATATTCATGAGCAGCCCCCAGGAATTGTAAGACTCATTGATTAACTTTGGGGATTACAACAATCTCATACGGAAATAAGCCTTCCAGTCACTACTACATTTCGATCCAAAATCCGACGGAAAAATCCGACGGCGCGTGGATTACTCTTTTTAAACTTACCAAAAATCACAAGGATACATTTTTTTTTGTAAATGTGGCCACAAGCGTCGGTGAAGTGACGGCTATTCTCATAACTGCCAGTTAAGCGACGACGAGTTAGTAAGCGTTGCTTAAGCGACGGCGCCTTTAATTGGTTTGTGGATTTTTGGTTTTGAAGTGATGATGTGTTTGAGGAAGAAGTGGGTGGTCGTAAGAGAAGTGTTGACAAATGTTAACATTGCTTAAACCATTTGATAAATTAGGTAACGGCCAATAATCTACTTGTGGTCACAATTGGATATAGGGTGACATTCCATAACGTTGATCCCTTAGTTGCAAAAAATGTTAATAATGATAATGGGATATGGAGGAGTAGATTGTGCTTAGGTTTTAGGGGTGAGAATTTGACAATTCTTGCATAGATTAATCTCATGAATGTAGTGATGTGAAAAGAAAGCCAACAAATATCCCACATAAAGGATCTTTTGGGTGATGGCCATTCTTGATAAATGGTCATTGTAAGCATCCCATGAAATCTATTGAGAACTTGTTTGACCTCTTTCTGAGTTAGGAATTGACATACTATGATGTCAACTCCTCATTGATACATGTTGCCTTTAAGGAGGAGGTAACAAGGACACCAATGATGAATGTCTTGATAGTCATCTTGAGAGAGATGTGGATCAAAGCTCAGTGTGTAAAGGTAGTTCAAGATAATGCCATAACATGGGTTGTTCGATGCTATAATAAAAATATGCTTGTCAGGAGCAATACTATTGATTGGTCATTGGATTACACAGGTAGGGAACTCAGTGATGATATCGATGAGGGACAAAGCTTTCTTATGTTTACATGTATAAAATTTAAGGTCAAATTCTTGGAGAAAGGATATCCAATGAGAAAATTTTCCTTTAATCAGCTAACATCCCAAGATACATTTCATGCGATTTGAATTGGTCATGATATTGATGTGGTGAAGAACGATATAGTAGTGGATATTATGTATTGAATGAGCCATGATCAATGCCATCTTCTTTTCATGCTTTTTATTTTTATTCTAGTCCTCCAATAATTTCTTGTGATAATAAAATACATGCTTGCAATCATCCTCCCTATATTAAATTAACAAATTAATAAAATTTGTAACTAAGCTTGTTTGACATAACTTGGTAATCCACCCAAAATAGTGAATATCTCGTTCATATGAGACATGTTAACACTCTATATAATGTAACACCCATAATATTTTTTTATGCTACTCCCACCATTACCATAATTTTTAGATACTAGACCTCCACCTTGAGTTTCATCATATCATCGATAATGACATAAAAAGTAAAGTGATGTTTCATCTAAGTTAATGCCATGAAAGATAAAGTAATGTTTCAACTAAGCTACCCATCCTAACGAGTTAAAACCATCAAAACTTAATCCACTTCAAAATGAAAACATAAATGAACTTAAATCCATCTTAATCATATCTTATCCCATAAACATCCCATTTTTTATAACAAAAGCAAATAATATATACAGATGAAGACACGAACAAGAATCTCGTTCCTAAATATCCCTCAAGCTTTATATGTTTATATAGTTGTCCATATAAATAGAAGAAAAATATCTAAATCTTGTCGAAACACAAACCACCCGACCTATCTTATCCCTTTTACACCTTATCCTCTCAGTGTCACGGTACGAAGGTGTGTGTTTTATGCTGGAGATGATTTTCAAAGGCATAGTCATATTTGGACTGTGGATTTTTGGTTTTGAAGTTTTAAGGTAAAAGTGAAATTGATGAGAATTAGACACTATCCGATAAAGTTATAGGATCCTTTTGCAGTTTTAGAATTTTTGCAAGGTTTTAAGGCAGGTTTTTTTGAGGTTTTTGTCAAGATGGCAGCTTCATGCTTTTCAATGGAGACTACCCAAGTGCTACCTTCATTAGAAGCAACAGCAGTAACAGCTTTAGGAGGAGGTTCAGCATGTTTGAAGGCTCCTTGTTCAAGGATTCCTATGATGGCCTTGCCAACGGCTGCCCCTTGTCATTCAGGGATATCCCATGCCCGCCATGGGATTTCTTGTTTGACCCCTATTTTGGGTAGGAGGCGGGTCCTAAGAATTAGATCATTGGCACAGGATTCACCAGTGGCAGCAGAAGTGGTAGAGGAGGCACAGGATATTCCTTTGGTGCAAGCAGAAGAAGAAGTGGAGCAGCCCCCCCTGCATCAGGAGTTTCAGAAGGAAAAGAATCGGAAGAGCAATTGGGGGGGATTCAAGCGGTTCAAGAGGAAGAATCAGATGTAGCAATTGGTATAGAGAGCAAAGCAGAGCAAGAGACAGTTGAAGACCAGGACTATCCTCCTCTTCCTGAGGGCACTCAACTATATGTGGGTAATATCCCCTTTGACGTTGATAGTGAAGGGCTTTCCAAAATGTTCGACGAGAGTGGGGTTGTCGAGATGGTAGAGGTATTATCCAGTTACCTTTTCATTATTACAAATTTGGGTTTTGGAATGTATGTGCCTTTGTGTGTGTCTGTCAAGTGTTTTGATGCCGAATGTAGAGGACCAGTCCATGGTACAGTCTCCTTGTAAATTTTCACTCTAGATACTGATGACCTCAAACTGAGTCTTTAACTCGTCACTCTCCATTTTACCCCAACATCTCGCTGTCCCCCATGAATTTCCCTAAAATTCAGGGGGTGTCTGCACACATCCCCCATGTGCATTTCCCCACTCCAACACTCCCAGGTCCCGAAAACTTGGTGGAACGCTGGAGAAAACAGAGCTGAATACAGTCACTCAGAGAAGCAGAGCAGGAAGCGCCCTGTCTGATACCAAGTAGAAATCTAGGTTTAACCTAGATCATAAATGGCCCTCGACACAAGAAACAGATAATAGGATAGCAAGAATCTGAATCTATACACTGTTAAGTTATTGAAATACAGGAGATTTCCAGTATTTATAACAAACTGGGAGAAGCTCACAGTTCATAATTTCATGGGATGCCAAACAGGAAAATAAGGTGTGCCAACTTGGCAGATAAGGATACCAGCCTGGAAGATAAGTATTAGCCCATGTAAGCTTAACATCTGTCTACGTACAGTAACAAGATCTGATTGTGTATCCAAGACCAGACTTCTAATTTTAATTTTGCAATTAAACTTTGATTATCATTTTGACAGCTGGAGAAAGGCATCCCAAATTTTCAACAAAGAAAATTTAGAACTTATAAACAAAATGTAAAAACAATATATGGGAATTGAAAAGTTTTCATTAGTCATTTTAAAACATGTATTTAGCTGTACAAACAAAATATCCTGTTAGTTTGGTTTATCAGGTTGCACACAGTATAACACAAAATCAAACGTGCAAGGAACCATATCCAAGTGCATATGCTACACATTGAGCTCTTTAGCCTCAAAAACTCCAATTCTACAACTACTATGTCAAATCAAGTTTCATGTCACATTTCTGATCACTTAGTAATGGCAATTCTTGCCAATGCCAAATGCCAAAAAGTTGAACATCTCATACAAGAAGAACTAATTACATCAAACTGTAGTATGTAATGTCATGTGAAATATATTTACTTCTCTGAGATCCTGTATAGGCATTTTTAGTGCTGCCTGATAGAAGTTGCAACCCATACATTTTTCAAGATGTCTAAAAGGTCATTTCAGAGGTTCTATAGGTGACTGTGTTTTACCACTTTTAGGGCCATTGTGTGAAAATATGCCTCAAAATGCCCCTTTGAAGGTTGTTTTACGGATAATAAGTGTACAAACCAAGGTTAAACAAACTTGATGTTTATTGATTATTTTAGATTCATTATACTGTTGTTTTGATGCAAACTGCTACTCCATTGTTTATCTCACAGAGGCTACCATCGTTGAGTATTTAAAGACAATTTTATTGCAGAACTTCTCATTCATGCCTAGGTTTCACTAAATAATGCTGAGGAATGTTGATATAATGGCGCAGGTTGCATTTTGAAGGCTTAGGTATGCCTAGGACTGCTTCTCCAGATCCATATGTTCTTTTTGTTGGTAGAATGTTGGTGGGGTTAGGTGATGGATAAGGCACACCTCATAACAAGTTCACACACTTCTCCTACTGCTGTTCACACACAAGATTGATTATTAGAGGCTGTTACATGCTCAATTTTTTTGGCTTTTTGCTTCTTCATAGTTGTATAGGACTGTTTTGGGGTTGAAAAGTGCCCATAATCCATGTAGGTGTGCCCAGGACTGCTATAGGTTCCCTGTGTTTTCTTTGCTCACAATTCCTCTAAACTTTGTCGGAGTTCCAAGTACAGACTCTATAAGCTTAAAGCTATCTCCTAGCTTCCCCAACAGCTCTTCCTGCTTTGGCTTGTCATAACCTGCTTGAAGCAGCAAATTTAGTGAAAACAGTGCATCATCTTCGCATTCTTTTCCAATCAAACAAGGCTCCACTGGGTTCTCCTGTGGTTGAAGACATTTTTAATAATATTTCATTTAAAAGTAAATCAGTGGAAAAATTTCGGAACAATGGATTACTTTTCTCCACTATATTGAATTCTCTTTGGGCAGAAACTTTTCTAAAATTTGAAATAAAATGCATTTATGACATCTAGCCTTCCCTATTAAAGTTCTTGTATATTTTTTCTATATCAAATTGTATCTAATTCTAATCCAATTCATATACAAGTATGGGGTACTATGGTTCCAACCCTCTTCTTGCAAAGTTATATGTATTGGAACTTCTTGTTCATGTGTTTTCTATTTGGTAGTTTTGGTTTTCATGGTTTGCATCTAGTTGATAATTTCTTACTTTCTAATGTGTTCTATTTCCATTTTCATTTTACTTTTTCAACATGCTTGTAATATTATGCATTTCATTTTGTGAAAGGTATCTTACTCTTCCTCTGGCAAGGATACTAAGTGAAAGCTATATCAACAGCAATTAGTGCGTACATTGAGTTCACTGTGGATAAATTCTCCTCCTGAATGTTTCCATGTGACTACGATGACTTCCATACCTTTCTTATAGTTGGTTGTTCCTTTGGGAACTTGAACTTGAATGTTTCCATGTGACTGTGATGACTTCCATACCTTTCTTATAGTTGGTTGTTCCTTTGGGAACTTGAACTTGAATGTTTCCATGTGACTGTGATGACTTCCATACCTTATTGAATGTTTCCATGTGACTGTGATGACTTTCATACCTTCCTTATAGCAGGTTGTTCCTTTGGGAACTTGAGCTTTTATTTTTTCATTGAAGAACAGAGCAGTCTACAAGCTGCTCTTCTTTATATTGGAAGTTTTCCATTTGGGGTTACTATGTTCATTTGCACATTGGTTGTGTATATTTGCATAACGGGCACTTTTATTTTATCATTGAAAAATAGAGCAGCCACTGTTCTTTATACAACGAGTTTGCTATTCGGGGTTACAATGTTCCTTTGCATATTGGTTGTGTATATTTGCATACCATCAATTATTGTCCTCCTTGCATTGGAGGATGTTTAAGATCAATTAAACCATTATAATTAC
>LPNX010355842.1:0-10778 GCA_001517045.1 Pseudotsuga menziesii | reverse complement strand
TTTGAGGATGCGACCAAGTATCGACAACTTGTAGGAAGTATTATCTACCTTACAACAACTAGACCATATATTTCTTATGTTGTTGGCATACTTTCAAGGCTCATGCATAAACCTTGTGAAGGACACTGGTCAGCCGCAAAAAGAGTTCTAAGATACTTGAAGGGGACTCAAGACGTTGGACTCAAGTACTCTAAAGTGGATGACTTCAAACTTATTGGGTACTCAGACTCAGATTTTGATGGCGATAAGGAGACAGGAGTATCAACTTCTGGATACACTATGAGTCTTGGATCAGCAGCTGTCTCATGGAGATCACGCAAATAGTCAATTCCAGCAGATTCAACAACATAAGCAGAATATGTGGCTGCACCTGAAGCAACGAAAGAAATTGTATGGCTCAGGAAGATACTTGAAGATTTGCAAGAAAAACAAGAGAACTCCACTCCATTATTGATCGACAATACTTCTGCAATCAAGCTGGCTAAGAATCCCAGATTCCATGATCGAACCAAACACATCAACACAAAGTATCATTTGATTCGACATCATGTAGAAGCCAAGATAGTCCATCTTCGACATTGTTCCACAAATGATCAAGTTCCAGACATCTTCACCAAAGCACTTGGACGAGAAAAGTTTGAAATATTTAGAAACATGCCCGGACTTACTAACACCCCTTCGGATTAAGGGGGGGATTGTTGGAATATAATCCGTCAGGATTATACGTTAGTGTAAATAATAGGAATCTGAAGAGACTCTCGGATGTGTAATCCCAGGAGTCATTGTAAATGTATAAATAAATGCATTGGCTATGAAATAAATTGAATCAGGAGTTATTTACCTAACAGTGGCGACTGCTGTGAGTCTCCATTAGACCATAGAGATGTAGTCATGAAAGGTGATGCGACGAGTCAAAGAGTGCAAGGAAAATGGTGTGACATTCAAAGCAAATGGAGTGATGCATAGGGAAGTTGAAGTGAATGTTCTTGAAGAGTCAAGAAAAAATCATAATGGTTTGATAATAAGAGATTAAGGTTGGGGTTTTAAGGGTCATAATCTTTTCCAAGGCAATAGTTGTTGCTAATGGGATTTTGAGATTTCCCAAAGGCTAAGGGATCTGGGTCAAAGTTGTATGGTATAAATACATTGCACCCCTTTCAGTGAAGAGTGGTTTAGGAATGAAGACAAATATTGCAGAAACGTTTCTAACATGGGGGATCAAACCTCGGGAGTGCCAATTTGATTATTTTCAATATGATTTATGATTTAGTGGTTGGTGCAATGGAGTTTGTCATAACCCTTCTTTTTTTCAAAAGAAAAAAGCCTAACCTTGATATTCATTAAGAATCAAAGGACATCTAACATGCCATCCCAGTATATGGGTTACATACAAGACATTGAAGCTGTGGATAAAAAATTCAGTAGCATTCTGCAGGAGTTACAACACAATAGACCAGAGAGGGGGCTAGAGCAGAGCTACATACATTTCCCATCAGTAAAAAATATATTGTCCATATGACCATATCCACCATGAACCAAAAAGAGAAGCTCAGCCATCTAAAAGAGTCTGCTCCATCACTATCACCAGGGTGCAAAAAAGTGGAGATCCGACACCGGGCTCAAAAGAGCATAAAACTATCTTGTGAGGTCAAAATACCATCATAAAATTCAGAGTAAAATCCTGATCCTAGAGCCAAAGAAAGTGCTTTTTTAGATAGGTAGTCAGCAGTCTGATTGTGTTCACGGTAGACATGGCAAAAAGACAGCTCAAGGAAGCATGAACAGTTCTTCCTAATGTCCCTACACCAATGGATAAGCTCAGGTGGTGTAAGGCAAGCAGTACCCTTTGCCCAATTGATGATGACTGTAGAGTCACCGAAAATCTTGAGCTTGGGTAACCCCATCATTTGGGATGTATGCAGTGGGGCCCATATCCCAATTAATTCTTCCCTAGTGTTGGTGTTGAGCCCTGCCCCCAATGCAAAGTCGAAGGAGTGTAACTCATTCAGGTGCATAAAAAATCCAACCCCACCAGTATTATTGACAGATGCTCATCAAAAAAACCACAGGGATAAATAAGAGTAGGTCCCGGTCCCTTTACTCTAGGATTTTTGACTCTAGTGACAGTAGGGAAATATAGCTGCAAGGAGTACGATATCTGATAGAGTAAACTAATAACAGGTACATTTTTCCCTTCGAAGATGGATACATTCCTTGCCTTCCATATAGTCCACATGGCAAGGAAAGGGAGATAGCAGAATCCAGAATGCTTAGTGAAGGAGACAGTCCACATATCTAGGAAGGAGCAGAAACTAACAGACTGGTGAGGAGGGGACAAATGATGATGTTCCAATAGGACTGAGAGTAAATTTTTGCAAACAGGGCAATAATAAAAAAGGTGTTTGATACTTTCAGCATCCCTTCTGCAAATTACACATATACCGGGCCCCGTCCATCCTCGTTTTTGAAGGTTGTCCCAAGTAAGCAATTTGCTCTTCAATGCCAGCCATATAAAACAACAATTTTTTTAGGGAAGAACGTTGTTCCAAATGAATGTAAGAAGTCTGCTACCAGCTAGAGGGGAAGATGCATTGATAATGCATTCATAAATCAGTTTGGCTGACACAGTACCATCGTATCTTTTGTATGACCAAGTCAGAGCATCCATTTGATCAACAAGACATAAGCCACAAGTTTCCAGACCCCTCATGAAAGAATGCCAAGCATCCTTCCAGACACGGCCAACACAGAGTTCATCAACAGTAAACCAGTATTTATGAGCATCCGGGAGGATATTTTGAGCCTGTGCAAGTGTCACAATATCCATATCTTCCAGGTACTGGTGAAGCCCCTGAGGAATCATGAGAGAGTCGGATACCCCAACAATCAAATCAATGCCAAGAAGAACGTTCTTCCCATTACCAACCTGCCAAGCAAGATGCCTACCAAGCCATGAGAGGGTGAGAAAGAACCCTTTCCAGATAGTAGAAACACCACGTGATAGGAATTTTTTGCCTCTGAGCCATGCCTCAACCATGCACATCTTCAAGTATTTACTGATAATAACACAATGCCATAAACCATCGTTCTGGAGAATTAACCATAGGTTCTTCAATCTAAGCGCAATATTGAACCATTTTAATTGCTTGATACCCCATCCACCATATTCTTTAGGCCATGAAAGTTCTCTCCAATTGGTCAAGTGATACTGGCATTTATGATCCGAGGAGCCCCAGAGGAAAGAAAAATCTAGACTCCTGAGTTTGTTTAAGACAGAAATAGGAATGGGAGTTAGTCCCATCTAGTAGACAGGTATACTGGTCAAAACAGCTTGCACAAGTGTCAGATGGCCATCGAGGGATAGAAGCTTGTGAGCCCAATGGGAAATGCAGTGTTCAAATTTCTTAATCAGCCAGTGCCAGTCACGGACCCTATAACCCAGAGGCTTGAGAAAATAGCCGAGATACATAAATCCTATAGTGATAGGCTCCATCTTGTAGGGCAGGGCCTTTGAAATCTCAGAACGAATATCAATATCAACATTGTTATAAAGAAAACAGGATTTGTCTATACTAATACACATCCTTGAAGCCTTGCAGAAATTGCTAAGAATGACATCAAAGGCCATCCATTCTGATAAGGAACTAGAACCCAATAGGATCACATCGTCAACAAATAGGAGATGAGTAAGTGCAAAGGTAGAAGAGATATTGATACCTTTGATGAGACCGTGATCTCCAACATCTGCAATCATTAGACTAAGCCCTTCTATCACAAGTATAAAGAGTAATGGCGAGAGGGGATAGCCCTATCTGATACCTCTGGAGGCTGAAAAAAACTTAGAGGGGGTACCATTGATAAGCACTGCAAAATTTGCTGATGAAATGCAACCCATTATCCAGTTAACAGCAAGGAGAGGAATCCCAATTTGAATCAATACAAGCCTGATGAAGTTCCAATTTACCCGATCAAAGGCCTTCACCAAATCCAATTTAAGGATAAGAGCACATGTATTCTTAGTCTTGACAGAGTGAAGTGCCTCTTGAACAATACCAATGGGTTCCACAATCTGGCAGTTTTTCAAAAAACCAAATTGTTCTATAGATATATGAGAATCCAGGAAGGGCTTAAGTCTCACAGCAATGACCTTGGATATCAATTTATAAAGCAGATTACACAAGGAAATGGGCCTGAAATCAACAAAGGAAGAAGGCTTTTCCTTTTTGGGGATAAGTGTCAGAAAGGTGGAGTTAAGTGAGGGAGGGATACAACCCAATACCCGGGTAAAGTCCAGAGCAGAGAGAATTTCTTCACCCAACAAATCAAAGAAGTGGATATAGAATTCGACAGGCCAGCCTTCAGGTCCAAGGCTCATGTCTTTCTTGAAAGAGTGAAGGGAAAAATCAACTTCAGATAGTGAGATCGGTTGAGTGAGACATGAAGCATCAGCAATGGAGATCATAACAGGGTAAAGAGAGACAACATTGAGTTGTTCCAGTAGACAGGTCTTATTATCATCACTAAAGATATGTGAAAAGTGTTCCTGACCCAATACCTTTAACTCAGATTCATCCTCAATACACCTACCCCCATCATCCATAAGGGACCAAATGGAGTTTTGGTTTCTCCTACTAGAAGCGATAGTATGAAAGTATTTGGTGTTAGAGTCACCTTCAAGTGCCCATTTGGTACGGATTTTGAGCTACCAGGTCAATAGGTGATGCTCCAAAATCTTCTTCTTTTCAGTCCTGAGCTGGGATAGGGATAACTGCTCTTCTTGAGATAGGATACCAAAGGAGGAGTTTGAGAGTAAAGCATTGATCTCCAAATCTAGTCTCTTCGAATCAGCATCCAAGTGAGAAAATTTATCTTTTATCCAGGCCTTTACATCCTTCTTGAGAGTGCGGATGTTGGATCCTTCTTCAGAAAAAGTTATGACAAAAAAAAAAAATTGTTTTATTTTTGGTCATAACCCTTCTGAAGAACATGTGGGTGCATGCATGCCTTCCAAACCTCGAGAGCCTTCCCACTCGCAATTAAAGTTCTTCCAATTCCATTTCTGTTGATAGAACAACATGAAACACAACACTTTTGGCTAACACTTGTTCTTGATATATTCAAAGTATCCATATTAATGTTATTTTGTGATTTAGCACTAATTTTTTTAAAATAATGGTTACATTAATATAGAGATACTTAGCAATACAAAAATATCTTAATAAGACGGATATTGATAACTATAATATTATTAATATATATATAGAAAATTAACTGTTACTGTTAATTATGGATATTGATAACTTAAGTATTAATATCATGCTAATTATTGCTGAGTTAATATTAATAATTGGATAGAGTTGAAAGATAGATGTATAATGTTCAACAAGCAAATGTAACCAAGATTCAGATATAAGTAAGGTCCATACCTGATTAACTAAAGTTTGGTCCAAGCTTTCTCTAGCCCTTCCTCTTGCTCCTCAATCCAAGAGACCTGCAAAACAAGTTTAACCTTCCTCAAACCAAATAAACTATATGAAAGGATTTTATGTTCAGTAAAAGATGAAACCCTAATATGATAAGCATCATCATATAATCATAACAGAGATGCAACACACATTGAACAATGATTTGGTAAGAAGAAGGACATCACATCTTTATTAATCAAGTGGAAGAAGTATAGAGTTCACCTTCTCCTCATGCTAGGCACGTCATGAAACCTTGATATGGTTCTTATGTTTCTCTTCTCCAAGAATCTCAGCCTCCAAGCTCTGCAACAAAGGGATATAGAATCTAGGGAAAATGTAGGGGGGATGAGAGTCCCAAATTCTCTAGCATAACAATGCAAAGCCCAGGTCCTCTTCATGGGCCTCTCTCCCTCTCTTATATACTGTTCTCAAGAGTTAGGATCGAAATAGAGATTAGTTATAACTTCCAAATCAGATCCAAAACCACCCAAACCACCCCTAATTCGATTATTTTCATATTTTTGACCACTACAGGAGAAATCACGGGTCTAATGAAGCATATTCAAATTCCAAGGTGAAGTCATGGGTTTGCTTAAGCCAAGTCACAAATGTATCAAAAAAGATCATTTTTAGCGTACTTCCATGGATTTTCAGGGTTTGGTTTCTTCTGGAAATTTTTTTCTTACTCAGATACCTTTCCAACAGTCTAGAGAAAAGGTCAAATAGAGTTATGAAACTTCAAATGGATCCTCCAATCAAGTTTTTTTTAGTGACTTTCATAAAATGTCATCATGGAAGTGTCGACATGCAACAAAAACATGAGAAAGTGATCACATGTAGAGATGTGCCATTTTAGGCTATAACCCAACCAGAATACATATTCAATTGAATTGGAATCCCCTATGTTCATCTCCAACAACCAACCATATAAATTCTCACTGAGGGGAGTAATCATGTTTACAAACTTGAGGGTAATCACCATGATGGTATTCAAGTAAATCTACATATCGCATTAAACATTGTTTTCATCATTGTCACTACCCCCTTTCCCAAATCATAATTTCCCATGGCCAACACTCCACCTCCACGCTACTCCAATTGTCACAACTATCACTTGGTGGCTCACCCTTCGTGCCACTTATCAATTCAATTAGTGTGGTTTTACATGCCACCCTTTGCATGTGCTGGCCACCATTAAGCACCATACATGGGTGGAAGAAAATAAAAACATTTACCATTAGTATTAAACATTGTTATATTCCATCTAAATCTCTCATAAAATGTTACAACTAATTGTTTGTTATAAGTTTATATCTAAGGATATTTAATTTCAATGATTTTTTAGTAAACCATTTTGGTTGGCCAAAAATCATTTTAATTTTAAATCTACATATATTACGTATACCATGCTACTATTTGTTCCAAACCCTACAAATAGCTTCAACATGGATCCGCCTTGTTGGTCAAAGTCATAGCTTCAACATGGATCTGCCTATGTGAGGGGGTAAACCCCTTCCTGATCCGCCTCCCCCTGAAGAAATAGCTTTCCACTCCTTGCTAGCATCACTCCACAAGGAAAACAAGAAGAATCCCCCTTCTAAATTCATTGAAAAAATAGATAATATGCCAAAGTCACCCTACTTGTAACCTCTCTCAGAATATGACCATATCCACAATGGAAAGAGGTTTAATCAACCAGTTCATCGACATTTTTCCATCTCCAAGGTTAATGGATATTTGCGTTCAAAAAAATTGGCACATCTTGGTCAAGGGTATAATGACCCATTACTTTTGCGGCGGGGGATTCTATGCCTTTGTTTTTTAAACAAAGGATGATCAAGATCTCATATTTCAAAGCAACCCCTATTTTTTCAATAACATAGGTATGTATCTCAATCAATGGACTCCATATTTTGATCTTGATCTTGATGTACCCTCAACAATTCTAGTTTAATTCAGACTTCCCCACTTGCCTCTTTATTTTTGGGGATAAGTTGTGTTGAGGGACATTGGGAACTCGGTGGGTAAATACATTGACCGATTGAAAACAAAATCCAGGATGTTCACCTATGCTCATATCTCTATGGAAGTCGACTTGGAAAAGGGAATGTTGGAAGAAATTGTACTCGCCCTCAAAATATAGATACATGTCTAAAGGATGGAATATGAGTAGGTTCCCTTCAAGTGCAAGTCACGACATGAATACATACATTTTGTGAAATACTAACCAAAAACTGGACCCCAACTGTCCATAGCTCTAACCAAGGAAGATCAATGGTAGATGGTGAAGAAGAAGATGACTGCAAATCAAGTGGCAACCCTTCCTCTAAGGACCCTGGATCCAACTCCACCCCTATAATTCTATCAGCCTCTCAACCAACCTCATCTCAAGTCCAAAACCAAGCCAGTTCACCCAAGATCACTGACCATACCTCTCTCCCCTCCTCCTCGCCCATATCAACCTCTAATATCTTCAATTACCTACTTCTAGAAAAAACACAATATCAACCTTTGTGGAGACAATATCCCCTTTTGTCAAACCCCTAGGCTTAGAATTTCCTCCACGAAAACCTATATACTCTTCTACTACTAATGACCTCCTCACCAATCCCTGTTTTTAGCAGTTGGTGGACCTTTCCAAGGAGGAGGAAATCCCCTCTACATAAGAGATAGAAAGACCTTTATAGAAATCACTGACCCTTTCCAAAAGGGTTCAAACTAGATAGTAGTTGCGATAGAAAAAATAGGAGTATCACCATGATGAAGCATTGGAGGAAGGGAAGCAACTAAAAAAGGTAGGGAGGAAACCAGCAAAGGAAGTGTGAAAGGGGATAACCAATAGAGAAAATTTCCTAGGGATACATATGACTATGTATAATTCAATTCTTTCCAATAAAATGATAGTTATAACGCGGGGAACTCAGGGCCACCTCGTAGTGGAGGCGAAAACCCCCCCACAGTGAAATAATGATTGTCATCTCCTGGAATTGTCAAGGATTGGGCATCAAAGGAAAAAAAACAACACTACTAGATCTCATTCATATATAAAATACAACCATACTCCTCCTCTAGGAGACAAAACTCAAAACAATTGAGATGCTTCGGCTGGGGAAAAAATAATGGAAGGTAATCCAAGGCATGGCATTCAGTTCAATAGGAGCATCATGAGGGATATACATGCTTTAGGACACTCACTCATTCACTATAATTCTAACTCCAAACTCAACATTGGATCTATGTGGGATTGACTAAGCTCACGACCAAAAGCAGGTATAATATTTTTAATGTCTACATTCATGTGCAGTACTATGATAAATAATTTTGTTGGAACTCTTTGCAGTACCTCACAGTACATGAAATAACAAAGAAGAGCCTCCTCCTTGGAGACTCTAACCTAGTCTTAAACCAAAACAAAAAAGAGGAGGACTAATAGTACGAGACCCATTTAGGCAGCAAATGGAAGACCTGATCTTCGATTAGGACCTTATTGATGCCAAGACAGTCGAAGGAAAATATACCTAGAGCAATAGTAATATGGGCCTGGGACATATTTCTACTAGGTTGGATTGCCTCCTTTTTCACAGTGACCTTCTGATTGTAAATATGAATATCAACTCTACAATAATTCCCTATTCCATTTATGGACTTAAGCCCATTTACCTCCAAATCCAAAGCTCAAATGGCTATATCCCCATCCATTTTTGTTTCAAACCACTTTAGATTTAGGATACAACAGTCTTTTCCCTCATTTAAAGTCCTAAGTAAATCGTATCTCAAGATCCCCTTCATTTGTTTGGGAGAAGAAAATGAAATCCAAAAATATAGCCCTCAAATAAGGGGCCAAATCCCCCTATGTTTAGTCAGATGCAAAAAAACACCAAATATGAAAGGAACTGGGCGATCTTCAACTAATGACAGAAGAGGAAGAGATATTGCTATAAGTGCATTAGGAGGAGAAACTTTTTTGTCAACAAATCCAACAGCCATCCAAAGAGGAAGAGGATATGTGGTGACTAAAATCTTGGAGTCTTTGGTTGCAAGCAAGCAGTAAAAAAACCACCTTTTTCCTAAACAGGAAAAGGTGAGAATGCACTGAAATAACATCAAATAGGTCAAATTAGGGGATGGAAGAAGTGTGCAAGAGTTCATGAATATTAAAAAAGGAAATCAAAGAGCACTTTGAACATTTATATGATGAAGAGGAAACAAAAGCCCAAATATCCAAGGCAGGCATGCTGGAAAACATCCCATCATAGTCGTGCCAACTAATAATGCTTAGTTAAATTTAGACATCAAAGAAAAGGAAATTAGTGAGGTTATTTGGAGTCTACGTTCTAATAAGGCATCGAGTTTGGATGGTTTCTCTATGCACTTTTATAAATTATATTGGCATATCGTAAAAGCTGTTTTGAATCATATGGTAAATCATGTGAAATGTTGTTACAAGATGGGAAGTGGAATCAACTCTTCCTTTCTCAATATAGTACCAAAATAGGTTAAAACCTCCCCTTTCAACTAGTTCCAACCGATCTCTTATGTAACATCTTCTATAAAATAGTCATCGAGATCATTAGCAACAAGTTGAAAAATATTTTGTTGCAACTCATCTCTAGAAAATCAAGGGCTTCATGCAGAACTAGCAAATGCTTGATAATATTATTTTCTTCCAAGAACTCATTCACTCCGGAAAATAAAGCAAGGACAAAGGAATGATGATCAAACTAGATATGGCCAATGTTTTTGACCAAGTAAGGCATTTCTTTCTTTGTGTTATGATTCTGAAATTTGAATTTAATCAAAATTTTATGCAGGGGACCAAAACCTATATATGCAAGCCCTATATTTCACCAGTACTAAATTAGAGTCCAGAGGACTTCTTTAAAATCGATCAAGCGGCCTATGGAAATGTTGTCGTCTCTCTCCCCTACTCTTCATTCTAATGGGAAAAACCTCTGTAAAAAATTAGAGGCAAAACTAGTGGAAGGAAATCTTTTGGGGTTGATAATAACCAGAGGAGTCAAGGACATCAACCTCTCTCAATTTTTTGATGATACCTTGCTCTTAGGAGGAGCCTCGACAATCATTGCAAGGTTGTATAAACAAATCCTGGATCTCTTCTTGGAAATATTTTGTGGGGTAGTAAACAATGAAAAAAAGCCAAATCTATTGTTGGAATGTGAGCTCAACAATCACCCAAGACATAAGTACAATCCTCCAATTTCCTAGTGCAGTAGTTTGGAGCTCCTTCCGCCACTTAGGAACTCCCATCTCTCTAATTTCTCCTACCTTCAATGTTTGGCAAGAGATAGTAAA
>LPNX010355841.1:104299-132818 GCA_001517045.1 Pseudotsuga menziesii | reverse complement strand
GTGTGCATGTGAGGTTGTGAATCCACAATGGTTACTCAATAACAACAATAATGTATGAAAAACTTTGAAAACTTTGAAAAATTTTGAAAACTTTGCAAACCCTTTTTTTTTTCTTTTTTCTTTTTTTGAAATCAAGAATGCTAAAATTTTTCTAAACAATGCTGAAAACAAAGGACAGAAATGGCTGTACGGCTGCAAGTGGTACAGGTAGCTCTGCAAGTGCAGGAAAAAGGGAGGCAAAGTAGCTGGGTTTCGGCGCAGAAACAAGGGCAAAAAACTGTTCGCGGACCGCGGGTATGGGGCGGACTCGCACGGTCGGACCGCGGATTGGAAGGCAACAGTCGTGCGTAGATCGCGGGTTTAAAGGAAACAGGCGCGATCTAGGTCGCGGGTTTCAGGCTGACAGCGGCGGTCGGAGCGCACCTGTGTAATGAACAGGCGCGGTCGGATCGCGACTGTGGGCGGAAAAAACGCGGTCGGGGCACAGGAAAAAAGACTGACAGCGGCGAACTGGTCGCGGGTTTCGGCCTGAAATGCGCGGTCGGGACGCGGCTGCGGAAAGAAAAAACGCGGTTTTCGGCGGCCGAAAACGACAGCCGAAAGTACAGTACGGAAAAGAAAATAACTTGAAAAAGACAGCGGAGTCGCCAAAACTGTAGCTAGGATTTTCACCCTAGCTTGTGCTGATGAGCACCTACTAAGGAATCTGGAATCCTTAGTAGCAGTTCAATGATGTAAACAAAAATAAACTGAAACAAAGACTAAGCTAAAGCAGTAAAAAGTAAATAACGTGAAGCAAAAACAGTAAAGCAATGTATAATGGTAATTTTTTATTAATATTACCTCCAATGAGGAGGTTGGTGGAGTCCGTTGCGCTGATCCGATGTCGGTGGGTCCGAGCTCCAAGCTGCTTCTTTTCCTTCTCCAGTGGTGGAAAATGGGCCAAAAAGGTTCTCAATGGTGAAAATAGCTTGATGGTAAGCTAGGGTTTCGAGAATAATTTCGGCAGAGGCAGGATGCTTATGATTGTGGATGTGGAATAATGGGTCTCCATCACTTATTTATAGTTTTTTGGTGGTGGAGTGCTTGCCCATGGTTTTGGAAACCATGTGGTTTAGGGCAGCTTGTTTAGGGTTTTTTCCTCCTTTTCCTCATTATTTTATATTTTTTCTTCCCTTTTAGGGATTTTTGCTATTTTAGAGGAATTTTGGATATTTTTGGAGGAAAAGGGTTTTTTGGCCTTTTGGAGGCATTTTTAGGCCTTTTGGAGGCTTTTTAGATGGTTTTATGGCCTTTTGGAGGCATTTAAGGCCTTTTGAAGGCTTTTTAGTGGGATTTTCAGGGAAATATGGTAGGCAAATGGACAAATGAGCCATGTAGTGAGATAGATGAGTTAGTTAACCATTTTTGGGTGTTAACAATATTCCATTGAACTAGGACCCTTTAAGAATTGGGAAATTAGGAAATATTAACAGCAAGATTGCATCATTTGCAATGCTAAGAAAAGACTAATAATCCCAACATTTTTCCAAATCGAAAGACCTGTTGAAAGTAGTCTGAATGGCCTTGACCTTCTTTAGATATATGCTAACCACTTCAAATCGTATGGCATTGACCTTTTTTAGATATATGCTAACCACTTATAACCCTATGATGTAATCAAGCTAATGTAGATGTATGTTAGAAAATTCACATTTAGACTCTTAAACATATAATTATGCATCCAACTGACCTCAAATTGGCATTTAAAAAGAAGAATATTATGCCACCCAGGAAGACACTTGGTTTGGTTGATTATGATCATGCCATTGTACAACACACAAAGTAACAACAAATAAATGTGTTTTGGAGCTCTGTAGATTTGAATCTTATTTTTTTATGACAAAAGGTTGTATAGAGTTTTATCTTTTGTGTAGCAAGATTAAGCTGGGAAAAATAGGGGAACTAGTGAAATCAACTATGGTTATTTTATCGTTGAATTTATCTATTCTATAAGATGGTTTTCTTCAAAAATATATCGAATACATTATAAATCTTATTTATCATTATTTCTTTGCTGCTATGATTTGTTTCTAGGCAGTTGGTTAATCCTTATTTCAACCCAATAACAAATTTGATTACTGAAACTCTTATCTAATATTATTTCACTATCTTTCTTTAACATGACTAGAAAGGTTCCATTTCTTAAGATAACGAGGGACTCTTGTATATAGGAATTGGTGCATGCTCGCATGGTAAATAAACAAATCAAATTGAAAATAGAAGGAAAGTCACCCCTTCTGAGAGTCAACCCAATTTCATGGAGGACACTATTTGAGACAGATGAATCAGAACAGACTAAAGAGAAAAGGAAGAAGGAAAATAAAATTGTCCAAAATTCCCATATGAACCTTTTCCCAAGAAAAGGGAACAATCAATAGAAGTAAGTAATTTTGTATTGAAATGTAAAAAGGCTATGGATACATAGAGCCAACCTAAATCTTGATAGTACTTGGGGTGTAATTAGTCTACAAAGGTCAATTGATGTTTATAGTGGTGATAGTAAATTTTACTTGTGATTGCTAGGTCATCCTTCTACCTCCAGTAGAGATGGCGTGCTTCAGCAATAATACCTCATCCTATGAAACAATGTGAATGAGAGCATTGTTATAGATCGTTATGGGTGTGTGAGGTGAATGCATCCAACCTATTCTTATTTGTTTTATCATTATCCAGTCAACAATATTTGTAACTGAGACTTTCCTGGTTTAGAAATATTTTGTCTTTAGCAACATTTCTATTTTTACTAGGGTGCTAATTTTATATTTCCCTTGTAGACTTGGGTTCACTTCCCTATGCCATTTATAGGTTGATATAGTCAATTTTGATCACATCCTCTCATCTATAAAAAAGGCAGTTTGGACAAGTTATTACATAGTTCAGTTCATGAGTGTGTTTAGGTTTTCTAATGATTGCATTTTGTGGTTTTACCTTCCAAGCAACAAAAGAAAAACATATGTGATTTTGATCCCTGCAAATTTACATTGTTTTCTGTTTATACTTATCATTTATCTATGTGTTTGTAGATATAAATTACAAACAATAATTTTAAGAGTCCATTGTCAATTGGGGATTTAATCAAAATATTAATTCCACGTCAATTGAAATAGATGTTGACTGCAAGGAGTGTAAACTATAAACAATGTAGAACTGATAGCACCCAATCTATATTGTACATGCATAAAAATCAATAAATATACATCTGTACATGAGAAGGAATTAGTGCAAAGAAGGATTAACTTAACTACAGTTTCTGCATGGAACTGGCCCAAGTGAGAATATGCAATTGAACAGTGTAAACAATGTCGAATTTCTTAAAGAAAAACTTAAATTGGACTCAAAAGTGATCCAGATTAGATTTCACAACAAAGTTCTCGAAAAATATTTCTGCATCTCTATTTGACAGTTAGCTAAACAGGAAATAGGTAGCAAAAATTGCAGATAGTGGGGTGGACAGAAGCATAATTTGGTGGAATACATATGTGGGTACCTGCACTTACATTAACCCCAAGAGATTCGATCTTGTTGTCTATGGTAACATAGGATATCTATCTCTGGCCTCCTTTCATACTAAGAATTGAAGGCAGTAATGCATTGAATTAATGGCCCCAGGCCTCCTATATCATATTTGTACCAATGGCTCTATACAAACTAGACAAAGGATTGCAAGGTATATCTTGTTCCCAAAGGTTTTTATTCTCCAATTTCACACTTTATGATAATTAGAATTTTTTAGAAGGTCTTTAGTTTTGGGGAAGAGTGGGGATTTATGTTACCCCATGGTTCCCTGAATTTAACCCAACCAATATGTATGTCACTAAAATGTTTGCTTAGGTGCACCTCCCAAATATTCCATGTCACTTTTGGGAGTTAACAGTTTTTAAAGACACTGGGAATACATTGGATGGATATTATAAATAGATACAAATCGAATTAAGATTGGTCCTTTTACACATTCTCATATGTGTGGAGATCAACATAAGTAAGGGATTATTGGATACACTGATACTTAAAATGAAAGGTTCCATATGGACTTAAGAATTGGATTACAAAAATATAGCTTTTTAGTGTGGAATTTGTCATCAAGAAGGACATTTGCATGATTCATGTTTTCAAGGATGAGTTTATTCTAATAGGAAAAAATGACATAAACCAAAACCCAAAGGATGGAAATCATTTCAGCAACAATTTTGAAATGATGAAGAGGAACACAATGCATAAAATCAACAAACAACAATCGCAAAGAAGGATACAAATGCATGCCCAGCAGTGCAGGTTGAGGACTCAGTTCCCTCTTCGATGGATAGAGCAGAAAAAAATACCAGGATTTCCCGCTCTAGCATGCTAGTTACAAATAAATCCCATCAGGAGTAATGTAGAAAGTGCATAAATTTGACAAGTCCATATAAGATAAGGAGTTCACACAATGATCCAAATCCTAGACATTTAACTTGTGATCTAGAGTTATTCTCCATGGAACCTTCACTAGGAGTGAGGATTGAGGTAAAAATAAGCTATGGGAACCCAAGTGGATCTGAATATTGTTATCCTTCTTGATATACTTTCTAGTTTTTATATTTGTTTCTTAATTCATTGTCGTATGGTAATTTTAGTGTTTCACTTTGTAAGGAATCTTACCTGACAAAACTATTTGGTAGTTTGTTGTTTAGGCCAATATATAATGTTTTGTACTTGGCTACAACTATTTTTGTTTGATGGTTGTAGCCAATTTTTAAATTTGTGTACTCTATAATACAAATCTAACTATTATTCGTATTAAAAAATAGACCAAAATTTGTATGAACTTTAAAAAAAAAAATATTTTATTTGCATTACCCGCACCAAGGGATTTTCTAATAAGGAGGAGGCTTCCTTTGGAGTTCAATTCCCCTAGTTGATGTGATATCATTCTCCCTCACTCCCATAACAACATCATCCGAAGTTTCAGTGTCATGCATTGTGAGCCATTTTATTTTGTGGTTTTTATCTATGAGATGTTATAGACTATCTTTGATTCTTTACAGTGGCATATCCCTATGTTGGGATTTCATTCCACATTAATACTCCTATTATTCTCTTCATACATACATATTCTATGAATTTGGTAGCTAGATAGAGCCTTCAAACTACTATGTGATGTTAAGTGTATTTTGGAAAATCAATTTATATAGTTTCCTTCTCTAGAAGATTGCCACGGGAAATCACAAGAAAACTAAATATATAAGGAAATACAACCACAAAATAAAGAAAACAAATTCTATGTGAACTTTTTGAAAAATATTCATTGTTTACAAAATTACATTCAAATAGCCTTTCATAAAATGATTGAATGACTTCTATATATATATAGTTCAAATCTATGTTGCACAAGTTTCAAGAACAGGTGCACAAGGAATAAGTGTCTAGAACAACCAGAACACACCCCAAACTTTTTCAGAGAATGGTGGGTTGGGGGAAACAATGATAGTAGATAGTTTTGGGAAACAATTACTCGTGTTTTCTTTATATTTGGCAATGATAGTAGATAGTAGATAGTTTTTTTACATAATGCCAGCTTTGTAATATTTGACTTCCCATAAATTCATGCAATCAGTGATCAAGACAAATGAGAAATTATGACTACAAAAGTGCATTGGACAATACCCGAATAACAGTTAAACATGGAACAAAAACTAGTGATGAGTTAGGTGCGACAGCTAGTTGGGTGGTTTTGTTTGTATTTATGCATGTAGACTCATGGTTTAACAATGTATTGCAACTAGATTCAACATCCCACAACCTTAATCTTGAATTTGTACCTTCAAAAGTTGCACAAACACTTCTTACTAAGAAATAGACTATGTGGACACTTTAATATGGAACAATTGTCCTAGTCATATAAAAATGAGTAAAATAAAATATACCACATTCAAAAAAAATTGAACAATGGAGATACACTTACTTCAGACAACATAGTTTCCTAGTTCATCAATCACATGAATGTGCATTAAAAAAATGGTGTGAATTTTGAAGTATAGATATTTGGAAAAATTGAAAACATGCACACCCACACTCATTCAGGATGACAATGAAACAAAATAAACACTTCAAAACCAATCCTTATGTCAAGTATAGTAATAGAACAAACAACTTGGGAACATCAGCAACAAGTAAAAACAGAAATAATAACAGTTCTATAGCCTTTCTGAATAACAATTCAATAAACAAGACAAATGAATAATAAAAGTCATTTTAAGTGAACTAGTCCAAGCATTGTCCCACCTTGATAAATGACTCTCCATAGGTACTACATGCCACTAGGTACCAGAACAATTTAAAAATAGCATCATACTAATTAAAACTGAAATCGTACTTTCATTTAGCTATGCATTTTGTAGTTTATAAGCATATAAAATAGGTCGTAGAAGGGTTCTACTTGAGAACCCGTTTGGTTCATGCAATGATATTTATGAAAGAAAGGAATCAGATTATTCACATTTCAATAAAAGAAAGGAAAAATATTTTCCATCCACCTAACAACCTAGCATTGGACCTCTAAAATTTGTAACCTCTAATCTGAAAAGTTCACTACATGGATATATATTTACAACAAACAAAAAGGGTGGAAAGAGTTAAATTCTTGAACAACTATCAGGTAGGGTTCAAATAAAAAGAAAAAAAAGTAAAACAAAAAATATAGGCTCAACAAGGATACCAACAAAAACCACTTTCCATTTCCTTTCATTGATCAAGTATTAGATGCCTTGGAAGGAAAGAAATTATTTTCTTTCTTAGATGGTTTCAATTGAAATAAGTCTTTTTCTAGAGTAATTTAAAATATGAGATGTCGATGGATGGGGAAATTGTGCTAGGCCACCATATTTATCCAAGTGGTATTCAAGGAGACCCATCCCAAATTGTAATCATTAGTAGTATTCCTCCACCTCAAAAGCAAAAATATGTTAGAAGTATTTTAGGGCATGCTGGATATTATGGAAGATTTATAAAATATTTTAGTAAAATAGTTTCCTCATGTTTTCACTTCTAAACAAGGATGCATATTTTCATTTGGATACTCAATGTCAAGAAGCATTTGACAGCATCAAGAGTAAACTCATGCAAGCATCTGTTTTACAAGGGCCTAACTCAGAGCTTCCTTTCCACATTTATACAAATGCCTCAAATAAGCCTCATGGGACAGTTTTGGGGCATCCATTTTTGTGTGCCTTGAAAATCATTCTCCCTTTGTTCAATGACTCCATCCCTTTGAACTACTACAAAATACTTGAATCTCCATTTTTTCTTATTTAGCGAGGATTTTAAGCGCTTATTTACAAGTCAGTGACAGGGAGGAAAGCCTCGCCTACTACTCCACAATTAGGTTTTTTCGGGAGTTTTGCAATTATGGTTAGTAGGAAGGATTCTCTCTTACATAGAATTTTCCTAAAACTTATATTCCACGAAATCCACAGGTTTATCAAGTGATTCATAGTTCATCAATGCCTTCTCCAACTATTTTCAGGTTGTTGGTATGTAGTAAGATCTTATCGCCAGATTCCTACTGTCATTCTTTGTATTTTTTAGAATAGTTGTGAAACTAACAGATTCTATACTATAATTCCACATTAATCTTCCATTTTTAGCATTATTTAAGCTCCCTATGGATTTATTTAACAAAAAAAAAGCAAAATTACAACTACCGTTGTTACAAGTTACACCTAAAAATAACCAAAACACATGGTGCAAAGCCGCTTGCCCAACATAGGAGGGGAAGGAAAATTGTTATTATTTGACACAATTTAAAACCATAAAATAAATAAAGGTGAAAGAATACCTGGATTTATAAATAGATTCTGCATGCTTTATCACATAATAACTCAAGAAGTGAAGCCATCTCATCTTGTTGGCATAATAGCTTATGGTGTTGCTTTTGAATCTGAGTTTTCCTTGCATATTAGAGAAAGGAAATCAATAGACTTTGATGCCATGTTTGAGGATGTTGAATATTTAGAGAGAAACATGAAAGAGGAATACAATTGAGAACTAGGTCTGATCCCCCTGAAAGAAGAGATCATATTGAGAAGAGAAAGCGAAAGGAGCCTTAAACATCACTTGCGGGCCAAGAACCTGTAACCATGGAAGAAGTGACTAGGTTGTTTATATCCATGGATAATGACATAATTAAGTTAGAAAAGGGGTAGTCTGCACATTCCTTTGTAGGACCTACCCCTAGAGCTCAAAATAATCATGTCAGAGGCCAGCCTCAGTACATAATAGCTCCTATTGTGTTGCAAAGAGAAAACAACAGAGTCCAAGATCCATAAGCCCTTTAAACTTATACGGAAACTAATGTAGAAATAAATCCATCCTAAGATGAGGAAGGATTAGAACCATAGGTAGAATAACCTCTTTATCATCTCAATATGAACACGTTGTTCTATAAATAGATTAAGTTGACAATAAAAACATTGCCCTTTCTATAGATGAAAGAACGTGACTAAAATAAATAAAGGCACCATGTCCCTTCTAAGGATTGGACCACATCGGGCATCTAAAATTCAAGCTTTTATGATTGAATACCGCCTTAACCATCATATTTCCAACTTTCTTGGTTGGTTGCTTTATTCATTTCATTCATTTAGTGTGTTTGTTTTGTTCTGTATTCCTTGCATTGTGCGGTTGGAGGGTAAAATATTGATCCTCTTGTTCGAGATGGAAAGAGAACTATCATAGTATAGATCTCAGAGATAGTAGCATGGATAGATCACAAAGCTACGGGACAACAACAGGACATGGTAATGGAAAGGTGGTTTCCCAAGATGTATATGGGATCTTGAAGTGGACCCTTAGTAATCCAAATCATTTGTGGTCAATAGAAGGGGTGGGGTAAGAAGAGAAATTTATATTAGGTAGAAGGGTTCGAATGTGACTCGTATAAGCCCCTAGGAATTCTAAACACAAACTGCCTCTTTCACTGCGGGATATATCACTACTTTATCTTGGTTTTTAACTACTTCTGGATCGAGATTCAGAACCGCTAATAGTAACAAATCATAATTAAAGTTGATTCTTGGTATTGAGTCTTCACTAGGTTCTCTTTGGATTCAGGTAGCCATGTTAGGGCCCTTCCTGTGCACGATATAAAGTGCTAATATAATCTCTATTCTTACAAATCCAAATGATAACGTCTTTCCAGTGGGAGATTATTCTCCACCTTTCCTAGAGTACCTTCCATCTATTAGAGATCGAGATAGAAACCTCAATAATAATCCATGGGGATCAAAGACAAGAGTTTAAGAACCTGTTCCAAGACCACCACCTCGCTACCTATCCCTTTCATTTCCATATGTATATCAAGAACCAACATCTCCACCTCTACTATTATAATAATGGGTGGATCAAGATCAAGGAATGGTTTGAGATGGACCCGTTCCAACCCCAGTTCCCTATCATACCTTTTATTTATAGAGTCATAGTGGCATTTCTTTCACCCATTGATTCATATCCTCCAGTTGAAAAGCTAGAAGCTAAGGAAGAAGCAGTTGATTTACCAACTTTAGAAACCATTTCATTTGTTCTCGATCTGGCACTCCCAACAGCTGCTGACAACCCATTAGTTCTTGTGTCAGATCTAGGTGCAAAGAAAACAAACAGCCACGGGTGAGGCACCAAAGTAAGAAATCACCAGGATGCGGGAAAAGAAGTTTTCCAAGTGGACCTATAAGAACCACCAGATGCAAGAACATATCCAGGAGCAAAGGTTGGGGCATATCCTCTTTCGTTTTTAGACCCAAAAGTAGTCCACATCATTGACCAAAAAGTAGCAGTAATCGCAAAGAAAGTCGAGGGCGTGGGAAAAGCACTGGGTACATGGGAATATTAATTATCTTATCCATATTGAGAGACATCTTAAATGGTTTTCACTAGCGGAGACAAAGGCATAGGAAGCAACCTACTAGGGTCCATATGTGGATCGTTTAGTCGCAAATCAAAATCTAGATCCAGATGCATTCGATCCAGTGCCACATTCTATTGATCACCTAGAAAATTCTCCATGCACAGATAAATATTTAGTTTGAGTTCAAAATCCATATTAAATCCTAGGCGCCTATCTATTTTAAGAATCGGTGAAAGAGGGAGGAGTAGCTCCTGTGTAAGGTAGTTAGTCTCTTCCTGCTACAATGCAAAGATATCGTTACTAGGTAATGGAAGAGAAAAGCATATATAAGGGTGGATTTGGGCTTTGTAGTAAGTGGATGGGGTGGTAAGCAAAGCATTAGTGACTTATTAATGTCTTCTTTGAGGGAAGGATGGATGTATGGAGGGAAATATAAAAAGGGGCATGAGAGGAAAGAACACCAGCAAGCGAATATAAAGAATCACTAGTAATGGAACGTAGAAAAGAATAGTATAATAGGAAGGTACAAATTTATGGTGCTATATGGAAGCAGGACAAAACAGGGCTAAACAGGGCTAATGTGCAAGCTATAATTCGAATAGGGAAGGCCAGGGTGAGTGGGTTATGACTCATTCTTTCTCTAAAACTAGGCATGGATGGATGGAGATATGCTCGGTGACTATCTACACCTTAAGGAAGCTCGAACGAACTTGGGATACTTCGATATTTGTATCCTCATACGGAGGGGGAGAGCATTTGAAAGTTAGGAATGGAATTATTGACTTTTCTCTCAGGATATGAAGATATTTTCTCTATTTGGGCAGCTGTGATAGGGAGATTCAACTCTTAAGTGTATATTTAATGTGGTGTTGTTATTCTTTGGGGAATGGGAAAAAATTAATTCTAGTTAGCTATTTTGATTAGGTAAATTAAATCTTATTCCTACACATGCCTCCCTTAGTTAGACTATCTACCAGCTAGATTAATATGTCCCTACCACATCAGGGAATAGACGAATGAATGTACCAGTGGATGAACATGTCATCTAGAGAAAGTTTATAAATCAAATATCCAAGAGAGTGTATATCCATGCGTGTATCTCTCTTAGGTATGTCCATTCCCTTAGGTAAGGGCTAGATGTGTTCCACCTAGTGACTTGTCTCTAAAAGACAAAGTATGATATGAAAATATTCTGAGTACAAGGAAGGTCCAACTCATACTTATTTCTATTGGTTTTTCTAGTTAGATTAATGTACGATTTTTCATGATTACAATAGAAGTGTTTCATTTCTTATGTACTTTGCAGTTGTGTTACATCTTGTTTCAGAACCCAACTTTAACACGGTGATCCTTAAGGGAGTTTTAAAGTTGAAAGAGATGAAAATTATATTTTTTAATATCTAGTCTTTTGTCATTGTTGTACTTTTACTTCAGTATTTAATTCATTTTATCTACGTTATTGTACAAATTTGTTAAATTTTTGAAAAATCCTAAAACTTCAACAAAGGGAAGAAGGGTTCAAGCACTAGGTGAGTTGACTATCTCAAACCAGCAACTCATCAACTTTTCAATATCCCAAGGGGTGAAGAAAATGATAATTCTTATGACTCGATCTCTACTAAATGTCTTTTGCATTTAAAAATATTAAGTTGCTTAAACTTAATTAGGAGATTCAAGAACATTCTCTACATATCAAGAAATGAGAAGGGTTCAATTGCTTGGAGGGAAGATACTATAACACAAACAACATCATTTCATAAAAGACACAAAAGAAAAATTGCATCTATTCAATGTACACACAATAAAGTTGTGAAATATGAACTAGAGCGACCTCGAATGTGCCCATTTCAAAAAGGTTTACAATCCCAAGTTTCCAAAATTCAACACTTTCTAAAGTTTGATGAAAGTCACAAAGCACAAGGGGCCCATCTAAGAACCAAGCTTAGTTAGCTTAAGTCCAACACGAAGACAACAGAGTTTTCTTCAAAGTCCTAGAAACTAAAGAGGCAACCATAAAAATTATGGTACTCAAGAAAGATGGATGCCTCACAACATGAATCCATGAATCACTACAACATGGTTTTTAAAATGCAAGGCCTCACAAGCAAGAATAAGTTGGTCATGCAAACTTGCTTAGACGTGTTTCTATATCCAAGCAACAAGAATACCATGTAAGCAATCGTTTACTTGACATGCATTGATGGGAATGCATGAGGACACGTCATGGTAGTTGGATTGTTTTTGTGTGACTTTCACAACACCATATGCGATTTTGTCAACTTGACCTATTGTATGTCTATGAAGAATCCATCGAAAAGCAATCATTGGGTGATATTTTAATGTTGGAATAGAGTCCCGCAGCTACAGGAAAAGCTTCCATTTTAGCGGATAGATAGTTTGGTGAAGACGAAGAGATAAGGTAAAGCTACGACGCCGTAGCATGTTTCTAGCTGCAGAGCAGAGCCGAAAACTATGACTACCAGGGCAGCGAAGTCAAAGGAGACGACCGTACCTGAGCGGTCGAGAAGAGCGAGCTCAACCACTGCATTGAAGGCAGCGGCGAAGACAGGAGGGCTTAGCTACCCTCATAAAGGAAAAGGAGCGACGAGGCCGAGGTATTGAAGACGAAGGATAGAAGAAGGGAAGCGGTACATAGTACCCATGGTCAGTGTCGGGAAGCATGGAAGACTACAGAGAGCAGTGGTGTGACAGAAAGAAGCTACCCCAAGTACAGATATGCCGACTGTCACTAGTTAGGGTTTTGGGTTACTGTTGGGACAGGCCCACAGTGTTGTAATGGCGAGACCTTCGGGCCGCCTATAAAGGGATGTATTTTGTAGTGTAAAAGGTTGGAATTTTGAGCATTTTAAGCCATCCAACTAGTCAGATTATCAGTAGTCTATTAGTTCACTGTTATTTTGTATTGTAACAATCCGCAGGGATTGACAGAGAGAGAGAGAGTGAGAGTATATTGTAATAAGGAAATATAGAGAAGAGATCTAAGGGAGAAGGGCTCCAGGCTGTGTACGGAGTTACCCAGAAGATCTCTAGCTGCATATGTGGTGCAGTAGAACTGTGTACCTCTCTCAATTTATAATATAGAAACATAGTTCTGTGGACGTAGCTTCTACCCTGGAAGTGAACCATGTAAAATCAGAGTGTTGTGTGATTGATTCATGTGATTATATTTGCTTGTTTTATCTGTCATTCATTACATGAACTTTGCTTACAGTAAATATATGTATGTGTTATTCAGTTCGCAACATATTATAGAAGGATAAATACTAGTTGAAGTCTTTAAGTATTCTGTATAAGAGTCTATCTAAGTTTTACTTGAGACAGTTAAGAGTCGCAGTGTAAAACAGCCTCGTGTGTTGAGTCCTGTAATTTGAACACAAGTAACGCTAGGTACGCTCAGTCGCAGCGGTAGGATATAGCAGGGAGGCGATATCGCACCATCAGAGGAGTTGTGGTGCGCTGCAGTTAAGGATCAAGTGGAGGAAAGAGTTATGTGTTGCCCCAGGCACAGTGATGCGATAAGGATTAGAGTCATCGCGAGTAAGAGGAAACTGCGCATTGCAGAGAGAGACATATCGCAGGCTAAGAAGAGCTACGAAACGCACACAAGATGCCATACAGAACCTAGTCGAGACACTTGAGTCTTTGGCCGACCCATTAGGATCACTTCGGGTGAGACTTCAGGCCACTCCGTGGTCTGTCGCTGAAAGGGCCAGTGAGCTAGGGGTGTTGTAACACCCCATTTTTGATCCCGTTTGCATGATGTATATAATGTAATTGATTGTGGTGAGGAGATAAAGGCAAAAGCCCCACCATCGATTTGGTCGTGTATGTTTCGGCAATAGGGATCATTGTCGATGGTATGTCATGCTATCTGGCACCTTATAATGTGGCATCATGTAAATACGCACATCAAATAAAACTAAAACTACAACCAGCTACGGCAGTGCAACGTTGAATGAAAAGGGCATGGTTCCAAAGGATAAGAGGTCGGGAATTTCAAACCTTAGTCTATGGGGGAAAAACCCATGTGTTGCCACCTTGTTGATTTGTCACTTTTCTTGTTTTACCAACCTCATCAATGAAATTGGTTTTTGCTGTTGGGGGGCAGTTATGGAGGGTGGTTGAGGCAGTTATTGCCTTTGGGGAGTGGGGTGGCAGGACTGTCAGTCCCTTGCCCACCTGCCCACTCCACCCACGACTTTTCATTCACTCCACTCCATCCCAGTCAGTTCACCTTCACGGCGACGTCTGTTGAGGCTCGCGCAGAGCAGTGGTCAGTCATGCTCACGCACAGAGCCATGGTATGTTCATCTTCCTCACGTGAAGGTGGGTGTTGTTTTCCCTCATGTGCTGGTCGGATCATCCTCACGCATAGAGAGTTGTTCGCTCTCACGCAGGGACGCGCAAGCAGTTGGCCTGGTTTTCATTCTCACGGTTGTGGTCTGTGGAAGTTTCCCCTTCACATAGGGAGCGTAGTCTTCCTCACGCACAGATCGGGAGACTGTAATTTCTTCCCAACACAGTCTGGGTAAGCCTTTCTCCAGCGACTTGACTGTGTAACCGGGATTGTTGTTTTCCCCATGTTGTTGGTAATGTATGCTGTTATGTTTTTGGGATTGTTGTTTTCCCATGCTGGGAGTGGTATTTGCTGATTATGCTTGGGGGTTGTCTATTGTGGTCTGCATTGAGTTTCCCATGGATGGGGAGTGCTGTCATCATCCCTTGTGGACTGTGGAGCGTTGCTATCATCCATGGTGGGGTTGTGGTTGTTGGTGCACCCTGGTTGGGGTGCTGTTGAGTTGTTTTGGCCACTTTAGGACCAAGAACAACTCTGGTTTTCCCTGTGGGCTTGAGCTGTGTCTCATTTTGGTTTGGGGTTGCCACCCTGTTGTTTATGCCTTTGTCACAGAGCTGTGAATGAATTCTTCTGCTGCTTGTATGCAGTGGTTGTCCCCTGGACTATGCTGTCTTGGTCGATCGGTTGACGGCCTGATAAACCCAGCTATGATGGTTCGACTGATTTGGTCCCTTGGCTAGGTGTAAGCCTGTATTGCCCCTTAGTCCTTGAGGAATCATGCCCGGCTTGGGGGTGGCAGCATTGCTGAGAGATTGATGAGCAAGCTAGCCTATGGTTGGGTGGAACGTTCCAGCGACGTAGCTAGTTGCGGCGTGTTCTTCATCGAGAGATAAGTAATCCTGCTTGTTTCATCTCTGCAATTATATTGATGTTTAATGAATTATGATGAACATGATTAATGTTGGAATGTATGTTTGCTTTCGCTGTATGATTGAAGATTATGCATATGTGTATGCTTGTATGCTTAGCATTCTTGTTATGTTTAAGCTTCTTTAATTTCAGCATTGATCTCTTTTGTTTGTGTTCTTGGGGCTGGTTGCCCAATTTTGGTGTTGGTCGCGTCCTCTTTGCCGGTATGAGGAATGGGGATGTGACAGGTGTTGTTGGTTCATTATAGTAAACCTGGGTCTACCCAGGCGACCAACAAATGGTTCCATTACTGGTTTTGAACAAACTGAGTGCTGATGTTTTGGTGGCGTCCTACTAGAGACGAACTCAACGAGGGGGTTTGGTCTAAGCAAAAAGAGTTTGCTGAACAAGAGAACAAGAGTCCTAGATTGAGTACAGAGGACTGGTTACAAAAACATATCGTTATAGACCTACATGTGATATTTTTGCGACCTTTGGAAACGAGTTGTACGACTGGTTATCAAAGTTGACTGATACGAGCATATTCAAGAAGAAAAGAAACATTGTCTGGACATCGGAGCTGATTCAGACTGTGAAGAACCTTGATAATCCCATTACGATGACAGTAGACTTCTGGCTTGCGAGTGTGCTAGAAGGCTTCGTCACAGAGTTTGTAGTTGACCAGAGAAAAAGCTTCAGTGAGGATGAGCGGTACTTCTTCAAAGGATATCGCGGTAAGTACCTAAAATCTTTAAACTTGTCCATTAAGATGTTATTACATGAAAAAGGAACCATGGATCTAGTTTCAGATGAATAAGTAAAGATAGTAATGTCACAAGAGTTTGAAAGTGATTTTGATGACATTGGACGTACACGTAGTGGAAATAAATACAAAGTAGATTTCAGATATCTCATATTTGAATACAATTCAGATAGTACTAGACAACAGAGTCATAATCATACAGACAGAACAAAAGGGGGTATCCCTTACCACCCTTATACCCCACAGAAACAGATTGGGACTCAGAACAATCCCGTAGGAACTCCATCTAGTAGCTCGTAGACAATACATACTACCGCTACATCACCTCCACCTACACCACCGAGTGGTAGTAACACAGCAAATCAACATCCACCACGTAGAAATAGAATGGGGGATGATATGAAGCTACCTATCTTTAAGGGTACAGGGGCAGAGGACCCAGAGCAACATTGGTTTCTATGTGAAGCCGTGTGGACCATTAAATCAATCAATGATGATAACAGTAAACTTGTATAGTTGGTCACCACACTAAGAGAACGAGCCTTAACATGGTATATGAAGTATACCTCAGCGGTACCCAGAACACTTGTCCAGGTCAGGAACGCCATGATTAAAGAGTTTAAGAAACCTAAGTTTGAGTCACAGTGCATTACAGAGCTCAAAGACATCAAACAGTTACCTACAGAGTTAGTATGGGACTTCAATCAGAAATTCAAAGCCCTTATAGACCAAGTCAGCTTTGAGTTTGTGCCAGAGCAGCATAAGGAATGGTTTATTGCAGCACTGCTCCCTCACATCAAACTACCATTAATGCAGCAAAAAATCCAGACGCAGGACGACGCGTTGGATATGGCGATGAAACTAGAGGCTTCACCTCTAGCTGAAACCAGCACAGGTATGACAAACCCGCAAAACCAGTTGGCTAACCTCACGATACAGATACATGAGCTTAAGAAAGGGAAATATGTTGCGCAAGACATATGGTGCGTAAAGTGTAAAGCACAAGGCCATACTAAAGATAATTGTCCAGTCTTTGTAGAATATATAGCAACTAGGGCTCCTAACCCCTTACCACAGACCCACGGGTCGTGGTGTGAAATATGCAAAACGAGAGGACATCTACCTCACCAGTGCCCTCTAATTCAGAATTACGTGCAGACACCTAAGAACTTATACTACATCTTCTGCAAGTCCATAGGCCATGATGAACATGATTGCCAAGCCTATGATCTCATGGTCGCGAGCAAGCAAGACTTGTACAGAGTCCAATCAGAAACACAGGCTCCAGCATCAGGACCACAGCATGATCCGGCTTATGGTGGCTGTGGAGGAGGATTCAGAGGATGAGGAGGATTCAGAGGCTTTGGCCGTGGAGAAGGATTTGGCCATGGTCGCGGACTAGTCACTTGTTACAACTGTGGAGTTGTAGGACATTATGCTAGGGACTGTCAGAGCCCTACCACTACATGTAACCTTTGCAAATATTACAATCACACTATAGAAGACTTTCCTACCTTGATAGATAAGATCAGAGAACCTAAGCCAGCAGTACAACAGAACATCCAGCTTATTGTTGTTGAGAAAGAAGAACCAGAACCAAGAGTCAACATTGTGACTCGCAGCGCTGCTTCCACCAATGGAACATCGCAGGATACTGAGAAGACCACAGGTCAGGAGTGGGTACGCAAAGCGCCTAACAAAGCAACACCACTTGACCTACAGAAGAATAAACATACATTTCAAGAGGCTAAGACTTTCTTTGATGAACCTATGCAATCAGGATCACAGGTACCGCCGTCTAGGGGCGTACCGCAGCAAGCACCTTGTGGTGTTAGCCCTGTACAGATATCGTAGGCTACCACATCGGGCGCTTGCGACGAGGACGAGTTGACAGGAAGTGTAGAATCCTTCCTGCGCAACTATTTAAAACTCATGAGAAATGAGCAAGCTATCGGAGAACTTCATCTCATCATAGATCAGTGTCAGCCATCTTCTTCCATGAGCAGTGCATAGCGTGCTATTCATAATATTATAGGCCATACAAGAACAGGAAGAGAGATGTGACTTACAGCACAAGTTGGAGAATTCGAAATGGACGAGGTGATCCTAGATCTAGGATCAGAGGTAAATGTTCTGACTAAGCAGACATGGGAACAGATGGGTAGCCCTAAGTTAGTCAGATCACCTATCCATCTACGATTAGCTAATCAACAGCGGGTATCACCCCTGGGTCGATTATCACAGGTGCCAGTTGATATTGATAGAGTTCGCAGCTCTGTGGACTTTGAAGTTATAGAAATCATTGGCCATAGTAGACCATATCCAGTGCTACTAGGCATTGATTGGGCGATCGGTAACATGGCCGTCATCGACTTAAAGAGAAGACAAATGACCTTTGAGGACACGCAAATCCGGGTCATCGCACCGTTAGATCCTCTTCAGGGTCCTAGATACATTGAACCTATCCAAGCAGAGGAAGAGGCATGTAACATGGACAGTCTCTATCAGATGACTGTGAACCAAAGCGACTACATCAATCCAACCACATAAGGGAACATTAGTTGGCGATGAGATAGCTCATGCGCATCGGATTCAGACGTTGGTCTAGAGAAATGGAAGAACAAACTTTACGAAGTCTCAGCGCGTAGATGTACGTACATGACTAAGTCACTGTGATGGATCGGCGCAGAGGTCAACGAGATTCCATCATTTCATGGTCTAACAGATATCCAAAGATTTCTCATGCAGTTTGAACAACAAGTCCCTCATGAGCAGAGGATCAAAGCTATGGACCTTGTAGTATGAGCCACACCTACAAGATGGTGGTATGCACATAAAGAGAATATCGCATCATGGGATGATCTTAAGATATTGATGGCGATCAGATTCTCTACCGACAAAGAATATGTCCAGCAGAGATACACAGGACAAAGTGACCCCAGGTCACATATTCAGACATGTGAACAGAATTGGTCAGACATTCCTGAGGATGAATGGGTTCACTAATTCATTCACACTTTGGACACAGTTCCACGGAACTAGTACACAGAGACTGAATTGCGCAAGGGAACGATTACATGGCCACTTCTAATAGACAGCTTTCTACTTACCTTCGCTTTTGAATATGAGTATCCAAATGTTGATCAGGCCCTAGATGTAATAAAGGTTAAGATATTTGAGGATTGCACCCTATCAGTACATACTCAACCTGAGTGGGCCATCCAGTTAGAAGATGCGCTAGAATGTTATAATTTTGCATTAGAACCAGAGGAGGAGGACGAGGATCCTCGGAACATCAACATTCCGGAGTCAAAAGGGACTCGTGATGTTGATGGACCAAAGCTACAGATTCCAGCAATCACAGAGCCGATCAAGATTAAAAAGATCAATATTGGCACAGACACAGAACCAAAGTTTGCCTCTATTGGAGAATATTGGACCGATGAAACAGTCGGACAAATTGCAGACTTGTTACATGACTATCAAGACCTATTTCCCACCAAGTTCACAGAGATGAAGGGAATAGTCGAAGACCTGGGAGTAATGAGGATACCATTGAAAGAGGACGCTAGACCAGTTAAGGAGCGTCCATATAGATTGAATCTGTGCTATAAAGAAAAAGTTAAGGATGAGATCGATAAGATTCTAGCAGCAGGCATCATTGAGCCCGTAGAAGAGAGTGAATGGGTTAGTCCCATGGTCATGTAAGAAAATAAAACCAAAGGAGACATCAGGATCTGTGTCGACTTGCGTAAACTCAACGACGCATCGCTTCATGATCCATTTTTGACACCTTTCACTGATGAAGTACTACACAATGTGGGAGGACAGGAGGTCTACTCCTTCACTGATGGCTTTTCAGGCTATCACCAGATCAGAATCCACCCAGAAGATCGACATAAGACCATGTTTGCAATAGAATGGGGCTCATTCCAGTATACGGTAATGCCCTTTGGTCTTAAGAATGCACCAGCTATCTTTTCTAGAGTAGTAGTTGTTGCATTTAAGGAATACATCCATAAATTCCTAGAAGTATATTTCGATGATTGGACTGTATTTGGATTAATTGACAAACACATAGGAGATTTAAGACTGATGTTAGAGAAATGTAGGCAGTACCAGATTTCTCTGAACTTGAAAAAATGTATATTCTGTGCGCCATTTGGTATTTTGTTGGGTCACATTGTTTGCAGGAAAGGCTTGATGGTAGATCCTGCAAAGATTGCCATCATTGTAAATCTTCCAGCACCTAACTCAGTCAAACAATTGAGGACAACACTTGGTCATACCGGGTACTACAGAAAATTCATCAAAGGATACGCCAAGATTACAACACTGATGGAAAAACTATTAAAGAAATATATAAAATTCCTATGGAATGAGGAATGCCAGCAGAGTCTAAACACACTTAAAGAGAAGATGGTTACAGCACGCATCCTAGTATTTCCATACTGGACTAAGTCGTTTCATGTACATGTGGATGCATCTGGCATCGCACTAGGGGTTGTTTTAACGCAACCAAGAGAAGGAGGTATCGATCATCCTATCGCATACTCTAGCAAAAAGCTGTTGACAGCAGAAAAGAACTACACCACGACAGAAAGAGAAGGCTTAGATATGGTGTACGCGCTACAGAAGTTTAGGCACTGCCTGTTGGGTGCCTCATTCAAGATGTTTACTGACCATTCCGCATTGAAGTATCTGGTCAATAAGCCAGTGTTAGGGGGAAGAATCTGTAGATGGTTACTCCTCTTTCAGGAGTATGATTTTGAAATCATTGTTAAACTAGGAAGATTGAACACCGGACCTGATCATCTGTCACGAATAGACTCAGGAGAAGAGCCAAGTAATCTAGAAGACAATTTTCCAGATGCGCAATTGTTTTCTATTCAGATCGCAGATGAGTAGTACACTGATATTATTCACTTTCTCACTATAGGAAGGGCACCTGATGAGTTTACCAAGCATCAAAAGAGGCAGTTGGTTGTTAAAGCAGTAGAATTCACCCTGATCTCAGGACAGTTATACAAGTTAGGTCCAGATGAAGTCCTGCGCAGATGTGTGATGCCACATGAAAAAGAGGCTATTATCAGAGAAGCACATTTAGGTACCACAAGAGGTCATTTCGCAGGGAAGCCGATTGCACAGAACATACTGACCATAGGATTATGGTGGCCTACGTTACATAAAGACACTAAGCAATTTTGCAGATGCTGCGATATCTGCCAGAGGGTAGGAAAACCTTCACGACGAGATGAATTTCCGCTGCGACCGTAGGTTATGATGTGCGCATTTGACAAATGGGATATAGAATTTGTGGGTCCTATCAACCCACCAGGAAAACGAATGGGTGCGAGATATATCATCACTGGAACAGAGTACCTCACTAGGTGGGCAGAGGCCAAAGCAGTAAGAAATTATGATGCTGCTACAGACGCACAGTTCATTTTTGAAAAGATCATCACTAGATTTGGATGCCCAGTAATTTTGATGAGCGATCAAGGCACACACTTCTTGAATCGCACCATTGAGGCCTTGACAGAAGAATTCCAGACACAGCACCATAAGAGCACTCCCTATAAGCTAATGGTACGGTGGAGGCCTTTAACAAGATTTTAGAAAATGCTCTTACTAAGATATGCAATAGCCAAAGGAATGATTGGGACCTCAGAGTTAACATTGTATTATGGGCATATAGGACTACATGCAAGAAACTTACAGGACACACACCTTTCAGCTTGGTGTATGGATAGAAGGTTGTTATACCTATGGAGTATATTCTTCCCAGTTTAAGAATTGCTCAGATCACTGGAATGGCTGATACAGACACGGTGCATGAGAGGCTAGCACAACTTCTTGCCTTAGAGGAAGACAGATTCATCGTCGGATTCCATCAAAAAGTGCAAAAGGCACGAGAAAAAGCTTAGAATGACAGGCACATTAAGAGTAAGACTCTTCAGATCGGAGACCTAGTACTTCTCTATGACAGTAAATTTATTAAGTTTACAGGGAAGTTCAAGACGCATTGGTTGGGGCCATATCGGATACATCAAATTATAGAGGGAGGAGCCGTTCAGCTCAACAAACTGAATGGGGAGCTTCTTCCCACGATGATCAATGGCAGTAGGCTTAAGCTCTATAGTGACAGCCACTCCACCTCTCAGCCCTAACTCCGAGTCATGGCGGTGTAGATGTCCAGTGTTGTTGAAAGGAGGCATCGCATCGGGAATTAGTCTACACCGGCAGGTATTCTAAGTATCAGGAATCGCATAAGGATGGTTCATTTAAAAAAAAATGCTTAAGTTTGTTTTGATCAAGTGATGCGGTGTGGCATCGCAGCAGCGCGATGTTTCCCCGTGCCACGTACCCAGTTTTTGTAACGAGACAAAGGGCTAGTCAAGTCACCTTCTGACAGGAATTTAATGAAGAAATGACCGGTATACCTTACCGTAGATTTGGCAACAGCATAATCAATGTTTCCATATTTGGGAAATCTTCGACGAGACTGGCGCCTGCATACACACGCTTCGAGGGAAATTGATTAGATTTCAGCATTTATTGAGGATCGAGATGACGGGTGTGGTCTCGTCCAAGCAATTAATACGACTGACAGATTCAATCTAGATGACCGTTGCGTCAGGGATTATCGCCTTCGGCATAAAAGCATAAATTATTCATTCGGGAGGGTTACATTTGCAAAGAGCTGAGAGCTATAGAGTGCGTTGTTAAGTTTCCCCTGTCCAAAGCTAATTTCGTTACAGAGTGTTGTGATTTCCAGAGTTTGCAGCCATTGCCAATCCAAAGTATAATACTGAGTGGGTTCTGTCTGAGGATGAACCTATAGAAGTGATTTTGGAAAGGTTTGAGCGTGGAGACCTTACAGCTGCTATGATGACGCCAAGTTCTCATAGACCGGACAGCTACCAAGGAGGAGGAGCCAAGATCCATTAAGAGAAGAATCTAGTTCGGAGCTAGAGGAAGAAGTTCATAACGCAACAGACTACATCATGCCACGAGTTGATGGCACACCAGAGGTAAAAATTCCCAAGAGTGGTAAGTTTCCTGTTCCTATACCAGAGATTGATTCTCGTGTAAAGGAAGATGGAGATCTATTAGGATATGTCGCTATTGTAAAATTTGTCGATTATAACCTGGGCGATAGTAAGACATATCCTCAGTTCCACCCGGATTAGTATCTTACGATCCAGAAAAACCCAAGGACAGGTGCAGATGAATATGTTCCCATGGAACATGTTTAGATTCTTGAGCGCTTAGGCCTGCTCAATCTATTAAGAATACCACATTTTGGACGAGGTGCAGAGGTTAATGCCGTGGTGTGCATCCTACTTTCATGCGTACATGGGGGTTACCTCTGGCTTGGTAATAAGATCAACTTGAACATTGACCTGATACACTGCATCACTGGGCTGTCCAAGACCAGTCAATACCCGAAGAAAAATATAACAGGAAAGACCAAGGATTCCAAGCTATCACCAACCCTGGTTGCCAAGTATAAACTAGAGAGAGGAGGTCGGGCTTACGACATTGCAAGCTTAATAGAGAATACCCTTAGATTTACAGCTAGTCTGCTTACAGGCAGAATGTTAACCAAGGTTCGCCCAAAGGAAGTCACAGGATCAGTAATTAACCTGGCCATACAAGTTGCAGAGGGGGAACAGTTCAATTGGTCTTTATTTTTGTTAAATATGTTTCAGCAAGATTGTTTGCAAGCTCAGGATGAAGCAAGCCACCCCTTCCATTTATCATGCTTGCTGATACTCTGTGCATTTGTCGGGTGGAAGGAGCCGCCCCACACCCAATTTCTATAGCTAGCGAGTGGCGAGCCCAGAGGTACGCGCTACACAAATTTATGGGAGACTAGCAGTCCAGCCAAGAAAAAGGTCAATGCGATAGTATTCTATGAATACTATAGGATGCTGAGGAACGTCCTTGAAGAAACACCACGGATTAGCAAGGAGATCGTGGACATATATGACGATCGTCTTGATTTTATGGTGGACCGCCATAGAATTTACCTGAGGCCAAAAAGGACTAAAAGGGACGATTGGGAAAATGGTTGGTTTAGGATGACAGCGAAGGATATCGAGGGCATCATCAAAGAATTTAATGACAAATGGAAGCAAGCGTTAGAAGATACCACACCCCTACCATCAGGTACCGCATAGACAGACCCATCAGACAAAGGCAAAGACAAAGTGGAGACCCAGACGCAAGATGCAGTACAAGTGCCACTACCAGGACAAAAGAGGAAAGATCCACCACAAGTGCCACTAGAGGCACAGACGACAAAGGATGCAGAACAAGGGACACCAGAGACACAGATGACGAAAGAGGGAGAAGAAGAGATACCAGAGGCAAAGAAGAAGAAAAAGCACAAAGCCACAAAACCACCTTCGAAGACTGCATTGATAGAGGATGATTATGAACTCATTGCAACAAGAATGCATGACACGTTGAAGGATTCATTTGAGGCAATGTAGACATCGCAGGAAAAGATACAGAGCGCGGTAGAAAAGCAGCTTCTCGACTTAAAAGCAATTACTGAGAAGACTGCCATGATACAGGTTTCACCTGTAAAGGCGACCGCAGGAGAAAGCTCAACACAGTTGATTTCCCACGAGGAAATATTCACAACGGATCACATCAATACAGTCTTGATACCACCAGGGAGCATCTAATTCCCTGCATCAATGAAGGATGTACCAATACAGATTAGGCAACCTGTCGAGGTTAACCTCATAGAGTTCCACATTGATCAGTTACAGATGATCCAGCAGTAGCTAAGCGCAGAGCTCAGAGGTAGAGAGCTCGCGACTTATAAACAGAACACATAGCTGAAACAACAGAATGTAGCACTAGTCCACTAGCTATCAGAAAAATGAAGACGAGTTAAGAGCATATGAAGAAAGAGAACAGAATCTCTCTCAATTCTTACAGAGCATTGCATTGGAGTTATCCCAATGTAATATTGAGTTCGCCTTGCCTATCCCGCATAAGGTAAGAAGAGTTGCAGACAGAGCAAAGGATCTGGAGGAAACTGTAATCAGGATGGAAGAAACAATGGCCAAGAAGGAGGAAGACCACAAAGCACAGTTTGCTGAGCTTGAGGCTAGACCATCGAGCACCCCCCAGGCAGACAAGGAATCCAGAGTAGAGGCCTTTTGACTCACTTCCGTGCAGATGAAATCTCGAATAGACGATGCACTATCGGTGCTAGCTGATGCGACGAACACATGGTCGGAGTTAGATGAGCCTCCCGAGAAAGTATAAATCCAGCAAATTATTAAGCAGATAGAGAATACCACAGCAGCAATGAAGAAAGAAATCAAGAGCTTAGCATCTCTTCAAAAGATGAGAAAGACGACGGAGATGAACCGCTTGCAGCAGGAAGCGCAATGGTTGAGAGCAAAGGAGATACACATCAATGACCTGCTTCAACCCTATCAAGAACAAATCATAGAGCTAGTCTATGCAGCTGAGCAGAAAGTTGGGGAGTTCACTACCACCAGAAATGAAATTGATGCAGTAGAAGACTCAAGTATTAGTCAAGCTATGCTTGATTCGGCACAAGAGCGTGTCGCAGCTATGGAGAACGAAGTCGCAGGACTTCGGGACAAGCTTCAGCACACTTCGCAGGAAGCCAAGGAGAAGCTACAGCAGGAGAAGCCTGTTGGTAGTGGCTCGGGGACGAACCACAAGTAAGTGTTAGGGGATTGTTGGAGCAGAGTCCCGCAGCTACAAGAAAAGATGCCATTTTGGCAGATAGATAGTTTGGCGAAGACAAAGAGATAAGGTAAAGCTACGAAACCGTAGCATGTTTCTAGCTGTAGAGCAGAGCTGAAAACTATGACTACCAGGGCAGCGAAGTCAAAGGAGATGACAGTACCTGAGCGGCTGAGAAGAGTGAGCTCAACCACTGCATTGAAGGCAGTAGCAAAGACAGGAGAGCTCAGCTACACTCATAAAGGAAAAGGAGTGCCGAGGCTGAGGTATTGAAGATGAAGGACAGAAGAAGGGAAGCAGTGCATAGTACCCATGGTCAGTGTCGGGAAGCATGGAAGGCTGCAAAGAGCAGTGGTGTGATGGAAAGCGGCTACCCCAAGTACAGATATGTCGACTGTCACTAGTTAGGGTTTTGAGTTACTGTTGGGATAGGCCCACAGTGTTGTAATGGCGAGACCTTTGGGCCGCCTATAAAGGGATGTATTTTGTAGTGTAAAAGGTTGGCATTTTGAGCATTTTAAGCCATCCAGCTAGTCAAATTATCAATAGTCTGTTAGTTCACTGTTATTTTGTATTGTAACAATCCGCAGGGATTGATAGAGAGAGAGAGAGTGAGAGTATATTGTAATAAGGCAATATAGAGAAGAGATCTAAGAGAGAAGGGCTCCAGGCTGTGTGCGGAGTTACCCAAAAGATCTCTAGCTGCATATGTGGTGCAACAGAACTATGTACCTCTCTCAAGTTATAATATAGAAACACAGTTCTGTGGACGTAGCTTCTACCCTGGAAGTGAACCACATAAAATCAAAGTGTTGTGTGATTGATTCATGTGATTTTATTTTCTTGTTATATCTGTCATTCATTACATGAACTTTGCTTACAGAAAATATATGTATGTGTTATTCAGTTTGCAGCATATTATAGAAGGATAAATACTAGTTGAAGTCTTTAAGTATTCTGTATAAGAGTCTATCTAAGTTTTACTTGAGACAATTAAGAGTCACAGTGTAAAACAACCTCATGTGTTGAGTCCTGTAAGTTGAACACAAGTAACGCTAGGTACGCTGAGTCGCAGCGGTAGGATATCGCAGGGAGGCGATATCGCACCATCAGAGGAGCTGTGGTGCACTGCGGTTAAGGATCAATTGGAGGAAAGAGTTATGTGTTGCCCCAGGCACGACGATGAGATAAGGATTAGAGTCATCGCGAGTTAGAGGAAACTGCGCATCACAGAGAGAGACATCTCGCAGGCTAAGAAGAGTTGCGAGACGCACACAGGACTCCATACAGAACCTGGTCGAGACACTTGAGTCTTTGGCCAACCCATTAGGATCACTTCGGGTGAGACTTCAGGCCGCTTCGTGGTCTGTCGCCGAAAGGGCCAATGAGCTAGGGGTGTTGTTGGTTCATTATAGTAAACCCGGGTCTGCCCAGGCGACCAACATTTAACAAAGGCTTGATTAGATGTATTCCCAAGACCAAACATTAAAAAACAACAAATTGGAATCCTGCAACTCTATTAATTTTTTTTTTAAATCTTGTTCAAAACTTTACCCATGCACATCAAGTATATCTATCTAGGCCAATTAAGAAAAAACAAATGAACATGATCAAAGGTATCTTTATTTTGAATAATTTAATTATTCCATGGGAAGAAATGGAACGAGAACGATGCCTCATCCTTTTCCCTTCTCATTAAAATCAAGTCCGACCCTTTTCATTAAAATCAATTTTGAAAAAGTCTATGATAAGATCATTTATGGGTGTGTGCAAGAAGTTGAAGGACCCTTTAGATGCAATTCTACTTTTAGGAAACACCCTCCCGATGTATAAAATCACAACGCGCTCGTGTTATGTAATGCTTGGTTTGGTTAAGCTCGAGCCTAACATGTCATATGACACGTAGGTTAGTCTAAGCAAAACGTGCACATGTTTTATAGTTACAAAACGTGCATGCATTTTATAGTTACAAAACGCATACTCATTATGGAGAAGAAAAACGCATATGCGTTATGTAGAAGCAAAATGTGCACGCATTTTTGAGAAGAAAAATGCATACGCGTTATGTAGAAGCAAAATGCGCACGCGTTTTGAAGAAGCAAAACATGCACACGTTTTAGAAAAGAAAAACGTGCACGCATTATGGATAACCACAAAAAACGGTTTTAGTGCATGGCTAGGGAAATGAATAGAAATAATAGTTTGCATCATCAAGACTTAAGACCTATAGTAATATTTTAGTATCATCAAGAACAACATCTCAAAAAACCATGCCTAAACTTCCAATAGCATAATTTTTCTTTGTGTTGTAATATGGAAACCATTAGGAGGTTTTAAGAACTAAGTATGGGTCATAGTCCCTTGACCATGGTTGAGGGAGGAAACTTAAGACTTATGTCCTAAAGGTAGCCTTTAAGGCTAGAGGTCCATGAACAAGGCATCGAACTTGCACATAGGACCTTCACATGTGATATTTTGCATCTAAGAGAGAATATGCAGTACATTAGAATTCTCTTAGCACTAGAAACATATGCATAGACATGGCTGATGGAGGAAACCTAGTCCTTAGGCCCTAAAGGAATCTTATAGACATATAGGGCCAAGAACAACACCCCGAACAAACACACATGATATCTTAAGGGTATCCACAACCTTTAAGTTGGGATATTTCCATGATTAGGATTTTTTAACATTAGATATGGAGGATAAGGTGTTAATCATGGTTGGTACATAACCCTTTAATTTTAGGTTGTAAACCAACTTTTAGGGATCAAGTTCCATGAACGACACCTTGAATCACCATAGATGACCTCTCATGTTGATATTTTTTTCTATGAATGGGGATATGGGAACCATTATGGGTTTCTAA